>OZ007525.1:9702716-9730868 GCA_963931895.1 Eupithecia pulchellata
AAAGACTTCAATAATGTTACTTTATTATTTTGCAATTTTTGATGAAAACTTGCCGTGTGGTGCCGGCATAGAATTTCACCACCCCCAATCTTCATGTGGGTGTCGTAAGAGGCTACTAAGGGACACACACCGGGGGGGGCGGGCAGCAGCGCCCTCTGCAGAACAACTACACCGAACTGCGATCCCCTACCCACATGCCCAGCGTGGGGATTATGGGCAATAACCCCCAAATGATATAATATATTGCCATATATAGCGTTCATTAGGGGATGCCTATGTCCAGCAGTGGACTATTATAGGCTGATGTTGTTGTTGATAAACCACTAGTTGAAAATACACATGATGTCGATGTCTCTGCAGATTGTTTTAAAATGGGGCGGGGGCGCGGCGGCGCCGCGGCGGGGCGGCGCGCGCGCGGCGTGCTACCGTTGGCACTTGGCAGCCCTACACTGAATTTAAAGAAGGGCTGCCAGTATTGAAAAGGTTGGAGAGAATTTTTATAAAACGCTCTCTATCCACAAACTCTTTCCCGTGAATAAAAACGTCACACTTGGCAATATTGTCACAATGCAGAACATTTAGAGCAGGGTTGCCAGTATTGAAACAGTGCGTTTTCTTTTACACAGTAGGTTTCGTAACTTACCACTCTCAAATTCCTTTCCGTAAATAACAACATCGCACTTTGCAATGTTGATAGAATGAAGCAGTGTGTTGCCAGTCTGGTTGGTGTTGATAAGGGGACAGACGGCGCCGATCCTGGCAGCCCCGAGCCAGATTGAGGGTAGTTCGGGAGAGTTGTTTAGCATAACAGCAACAGTGTCCCCTCGTTTCACACCCTGGGCTTTTAGCACGGCGGAGACGCGAAGACTGAATTGCTCCACCTGACGATGATTGTTTATGTTAGATTAAAAACTTTATAATAAATAAATATACAAATTTTATCATCATAAAATATTATTTGAAAATATTTTTTTATAATTTAAACTAGCGTACCCCTAACATTATCTTTAGAATATAATTTTACAAAAGCACTGAATTTATGAGCTAGTTATATAAATGTAAGTATTTTTGAATTTCTCTTATGACGTCTTCTTTGTTTTATGTCTTACGTCTATCCTCTAAGCTTAGATATATAATTTAACATCCAATTTAAGAGGCATTTATTGTAAAATAACAGAAAATAATAAGTCCATAGGCTCCCTGTAAAATAACTAACTGTAAAATATGGTCTGCAGAAACCAGCGATGAAGTGATTCCAGTTTATAGCTCGCAAGTGTAGTTTAAAAACTGTAATTGAGCAGCCAGTGGCTTCTCCAACTAATTTAAACAAATAAGTAGTTTACATCTAAAAAACATTTATATTTGTTAAACTTATAGCCCTTTAATTTGTTAATTGACGTATCCAAGTGTGCCTTGTGCTCAAGGCGGATAAATAAGTTTGAGTATTAAAAACTTCATCAAAAATTCATTTGCTTTGTGAAAATATTATTGCGAGCTGTTTTACAAACTTCACTATTGTATTAGCAAATCCCTCAAATGTTTAACGTTTGCGCGCGCGTTGAAAATTTAAATAGAAGCCGATGCATTTTCACCTATCAAAAGGTTTATTTTATGTAAAATGCATAAATAAATAGATCTTTAAATAAAAAAAGTAAAAATATCTCTGTAAGACCGTCTATAACATTTTTGAATGTGGGTCAGTTATGCGTTCAGTTACCTACCTAGAATATTTATTATAGAATACGAGTATCAGTTTTATGATTCCCTTTATTAGATGTGCAGTTTGCTTAGTTTGAGTAGTTGGCACCGTTGAATTCAATCAGATATCACATTGTTAAGAAATTATGAAAATTTAAAATAAATAATGCTGGACAATTCACACAGCATCATCTTGCCCCAAGCTAAGCAGAGCTTGTGTTATGGGTACTAGATAACTGATATACATAATACGACATATACGAGTACACAGACAGATATTTTATAATATACATAGAAAACGACCGGAACATCCTGAACAAATATGCAGATCTTACAAATATTTGTCCCGAGGCGGAAATCGAACCCGCAAGCACATGCGTCGCAGGCGGACCTTCGCCCACCGCGCCACAGTAGTCGTCAAATATGTTTTCATTATCACAACACCGGTTTAGTTTTGCTTACCTTTTCAAAACTCCAGGTCTCATCTTCGAAAAGGAAGCAGGCTTTGTTCGGGTGCTTAAGCACCAGTTGATGGAAGATATCTGGCATAGACCAGTTCTTATTTGAGAACTTTCTCGTCAGCAACAAGATTTTGACGTAGCAATAAAGAGCCCTGTAGGATAAAACAAAACTAATTATCAACTAATCTAAGAACATAAAAATATCTCAAGCATAGGTCGGCCATTGAATTTTGGTAAGAGGAAAACACGGTGAAGGTTTTTCTTATAAATAACAGAGAAATACGTAAATATGTTAATTTTCTATTGTTTGAAAGATGTTACCATCAAAGTTGTTCATGTTTTGACATTGTGAAGCCGATTTTTGAAGAACGGGGGTCACAACTCATTATATTATCAATCATTGATCCTAAGGTTTACCAACAAAAAATATATTTCTGTTTATTTGGTAGAAAGCCCAAACATAAGAAAGATGTTATTGATCAAAATATTGCCATAATATACAAATAAATTTCAAATAAAAATCAAAAGCAAATTAGAACTAGTATTTAATGATTAGTAATTAACGGGTATTTATCGCGTTTCTTCTTCTTCCTTTCTCGACGATGACTCGGAGATGACTTCATCAAGTCATCTCGTGACCACGACAGAGTGCAAACCTGTTGAAACGTCGAGAAAGGAAGAAGAAGAAAGGAAGAAGAAGAAACGCGATAAATACCCGTTAATTACTAATCATTATGTGTTCAGATCGCGTAAGATTCAAAACATTAATTAGAACTAGTATTTACAATGAAAACAATTTATCTAACTGCAGACTCTTGTAAACAATCATCAGATAGTTCAACCCTAGGGTCACGCGTCGCTTCAACCAGACGATCTGATAATTATTTTAAAAATATTACACGTAAATATTACTCAGATTTTATCTATGACACTACGATCAAAGTACTCACGTGAGATCCCTAGGAGCAGTTCTCATGGCAACCCAAAGCCACCGCCAGTAGAACGCAATAAGGTATACGACCACTAGTATTGCCAACACCATCAAACTGGCCTGCCAGTCTTGGAACACCCATGCTACGGAGCAGGCTCCCACGAGGACGCCTAATGCCAAGATCATGATTACTATCTTGCCCCAAGGAATGTTATTCGATGGAAGGGTGGTCCCTTTCTCTATGTCCGCGTCTTTGAGTTTTAGCTGAAACAAAACGAAAACTGTTACTTGTGTTTGATAAACTTCTTAGCAAAGTCCTTGATCGTTTTTTCGTATTTGAATTTCTTTATTAATCAAAAACTTATTCTGTTCTTGTTTCTACGACACTTCAAACCATATAAGGTTTCAGCGGTGTTTGATAAATTGTCTTAAGATTAGACAGTTTATCAAACGCCACCGCATTAGACCCTAAAGTCTAAGTAATTAGACTACTCGTAGTTGTAATAACTACATGAGTCAGATCAAGGCGAAAGCCGCTATCTATAAACAGGAAAAAGATTTGTTTGTTTGGATTGAATAGACACCAACTGCAAGACCGATAAAAAAATCCTACATGATTAGAATTCTACATTATGCTCACCCACCAGGTTACATTATTGAAATTTTCATACGGTGTTACTTGTATGAAAATTTCAATAATGTTACCCAAGCGTGAAAATAACAAAAAAAAACATATACCGCGTACGCTGCGGAAATTATTGACAATAAACCAAATGTACTCTTTTTTGTAACGCCCGTCGCAAAAAGAATTAGGTAGGTAGGTATTTTGTTATAAGATTTATAAAATAAAATACCAGTGCGAAGCCAGGGCCGCTAGTAATAAGGCGCTTATCAGGAGAGGCCAATGTCCAACAGTGAAAAGTTATGAAAAAGTTGTTGACGAATAATTATAATGAATAAGCGAATTTTAATACCTACTCTAGGTGAATTGCATCTTTTGCGGTTTTCCATACAAAGAAAACTAGTAGGTAGTCATTTGTTTACGATAAAGCGAACTTTGTTTTTTCCTCGTTGTTATCCTCGATTATACCTCACCGGTTCTCAAAAATAATTTTTCATCCCCCCATCTCGGAAAGAGTAGGTATGTTTGCTCTTTCTTTGATATCTGAATGCAAAAGCCGTTTTTAACCGATAGGCTAGAGTAAAAAAATTAATTTAGTACATCATGTGCACTAAGTTTATGAATTCAAAACACCATTAAACCTATTTAACTTCTACCTCCATGGCGGCGCCGACTTTATTATAAAACCCTTTATAAACCTTTTAATTTGTTAACTTAAGTTATTGTAGCAACGTCAATTATTCTTAATTATACCTAATTAACCACCAACCTACCTGAGTATTTGTTATAATTCGAAGATTATTCTGTAATACTGACCTATGATAATGTAGAAATTAATCTACCTAAACTGAAATTAAAGTATCTTGTGATTGTAAATGTATTTTTTTTGCATTTAGTCATTTCCTTGCTGAGGTGTGATGGATGATCTTACGTGTTCCAGTCGAGCGAAAGGGTGTTCATGTTTTTCATGATTTTGATTCCCTCACTAACTTCAAATTTGTTAATCACGAGCGTAGCGAGTTCATGCAATTTTAGCATCCTTCGCTCGGTCATCAAAATTGAGCACGCGGTTAAAAAGCAAATTTGCACTCTTGAATAACAAATAACTATTATTGCCAGCAATATAGGTAGGTACAAAATGACAAATTGGTAGAAATAATTGTAAGCCACAAATATATATAAGATATAATAGAACTTACCCAAAACAAAAATGTATTTGACAGGAAACAAGAGCCAATTAATCGGTTCCAAAGCAAATCTTGTTCTAAACAAATTCGTTTATTTTCTACGTAGGTATACGTCGATCATATAAAGATTAGATTAGATACAAAATGTTATGAAAACATGCTATCGTAATAAGGATTTACAATCCAAAGTACACCTAATGGTTAGGAAGTAGTTAATTATGTATTTAAAATCAATGAGGTTGATTACCTCTGGTCAATAAGCCAGAAGTGTTAATCCTCGTTATATTGAATTTGTTAGTAGTCAGTCTAACAAAGAAAATTACGATCAAATAATAGAAACCAATTATATCTATTATTTAGTTAAACAATTGATCTAACTGCGTATTGTTGGAAACAATACACAGGAGAGCTACCTGATCCAGATCAATTCCAATCGGTAGCATCCCCAAGACGCTGGCTCCATAAAACTGCGTTTAATAACTTGCTGCTAGTTATAATACAATAATTTTAATATTTTCACCTCTTAATCGGAACTGTCTGAATTTTGTTTCTCGAGGCTCTACCGAAAAAAATAACGATTTGTTCAAATAAATAAAACTTTAGTGTGCAGTGTGAACCTTTCAGATTTTAAAACCGGTAAAGGTACCTTAAAAAATTTGCTACTCTGTGTATGAAGGCCTTAAAAGACAAGATAATAAGTTCAAGGTGATGTATCGATGAAATAATAACAGTAGGTAACATTCAAAATCAGTGACGTCATTAATGTTACCACCGTGTCATCACATCAGCCACGTTCTTCTACACTAATTTTATAAAAAGGAAAGATTTGATTGTTTGTTTGTTTAAATTGAATAGGCTCCGAAACTACTATAACGATTTGAAAAAATGTTTCACCATTAGAATCCAACATTCTCCCTGATGAACATCGGTTAATATATTTTCAAAACAGTTAGGGATCCGCATGAATAATTATTTTTTTGTTAAATACCCGTGCGAAGCCGAGGCGAACAGCTAGTAAATTATACGCCAGATCAAATGAAGCAAAAAGTGGTTCGCGCGCTATCAGCTTTGTTTGCATCGTGATAATAATATTACTCACGGCTGTGATTAAATTTGACTGGGTTTTACGTACAGTGCGCGTCACATAATATTATAAGTACCTACCCCCCTATCTCAATGTATGTGGGACACAAATAGTTGTTCTTGTTATGAATTTCAGACTTTGAGTATTATGTGTGTATTATATTATATAATATAAGTATTAGGGTGGTTCGATCCTGAGCGGTGGCGTCATAAATTTTTGCATGTGAAAATTTGTGATAAGATACAAGGGAATTCGAAGTAGTCATAAATATACTGTAAACAAGGGGGGTACTTAATTCTGACGCGCACTGTACATACACTGTACATACAAAGGTATAGGATTCACGACGCTCAAAAACCAGTTGCACGCTTAAATTCTCTACCGAAGATTTTTACAGGCAGAAACAAAAATAATCACTTGCGACGACGACGTCGATTGGTAGAACTGGTTGCTGCGCTAATAAAATCGAAAATCTGGATGGAAAGTGTTTTGCGATAAAATGTAACATGTCTAATAAAACTTTATGCGTTTAATTATAAATAAAGCTTTGAAACGCTATAAGCAAGTTCATGCACAGAGCTGTGAACAAATAACAGTTAAATACCTACTCAAGTAGCTCTACTTGAGTAGGTATTTAACTGTTATTTTTGAGACCATCATCAATATCAATCATTTGGTATGTGAACCATCATACCTCAGAACCAAAACACCTTGCAATTTCCTTGTGAATCCCACTGAACAATACCGACTACAGCCAAGGAACAAAGCTTACTAGAAATGTCAGCAGCACTCACCTCTATTTTCTGTCCATTGTCTGTCTTATTCATATTACTGTCGATGTCCGCCTCGATATTTGACATGATTGCGCTAATTCAAACAACTATTGAAGTTATTATACACAGAGCCTTGTGATTTGCAGTTTGAACTACACTAGGTTAAGGACAATCATCTTCTGTTGTAGTTCAGGCTTGTTCTTTGACTGTAACAAAAGATATTTAAGTATGAATAGGTTCTTAAAGCAGAATTATTTGCTAAGATATCATAGGTACGAGTTTTAAGTAGGAAAGCTAAATTTAACTATAATAAAGTAAGATGATATAAATTGGATTCGGTAAGTATACTTAAATTGGTAGGTTTTAATTAACAAAAATCCCAAAGAGATTGGATCAAATCTTTAATTTAATTATTTCGTTGCGGCATTACATTATTAATATTTTATTTTCCACTTCTTATTACACAATGAGTGTCCGTCCAACTACCTACCTACCTACTAGGTTCATGTTATATTTAATGATATCTATATTTTTTTAACAGTGTAAACCTTTTATTAAAGAAAGAAAATTATAATTAAACAACTATGTAAACCAGATAATAACTTTAAAATTCAATTAAAAACCAATGTCAAAACCAGTGTCCTGTCATTGTCAACCATTGCTAGGACACAGATTTTTATTTGCTAATTTAAAGAAAACAATAAAAAAATTTAGGTTTTTGGTTTGGTTTGGTTGGATATTATAAGCCCTGAGAAGTTTCCCGTTATTTATTTGCTCATAAAATGAACGAAATTCAATGTGAAGCTAGGAATTCTTGGGTTTCGATACTAGGTACCTAAGTTTTTATGTCATTAGAAGGCAATTGCCGTGCGGCTCTGTTTTAGCATGCATTGATCGTTTCAATGTGAAATAAATGTTTCTATTTAGGTAGTAACCATGATTACTCAATAAATTTTGTTTAATATTTATAGGTGGTGATTGTGTGATAAAATATGAGATGGTCAAATGATCTTTCAAATACGTTGTTAAAAAAATTTTGCAGCGCCATCTAGACGTGAAGACGTTTATTCGGCAATAGACCTGTATCCTGTGTCTGATTATTATGATCTAATTTTGACTGTCATTAATTATGTTATGATGATCTGGTATGTAAAATCCAGTGGCACTTTAAGTAAAGGACGTATTTTCCTTACCGATCTAATAAATAACAGTCATAATCATAACGGTGTTACAACCAAAGAGTAGGTACACAAACTAAACCCTTACAATAACATAATGGTAAGCACTAAGCACAACAACCTCAACTTAAACTTCAAGGTTGTATAGGTACCTACACACACTCAATGAACCGTACCTACTCGAAGAAACGAAAGTTAAAATGCCAACGAACTTTCGTAAGAACATAATGATTCCGCTTGCCGAAGAAAGCGAACCGAAAGCTATTAGCTGTAGTGTAGCGTACACATCGATATCGCTAGCGTTGGTTTTTCCTATGTTTTTACCTCACTGTACCATTTGTCTCCAAATGGTACTCACCAAGGAACTTAACACCCATGGTACACACATGGCCTTACAAATGGAGAAGTCATAAACAATAGAGCATCAGAGCTAAAATTGAAAACTGGAGAAAAAAAATTGGACAAATGAACATGCAATTGGGTGCGGAAAGAGGCATAGAATCGGTTTAACAACGCATTGGGTAGGAGAGCTATCACCCCATTGCAATGGGTCGCTTTATGTAGATGTGAGCTAAATGATGAGAGAGTCTTTTCTATTTGGAAAATAAAAATATCCAGATGTAAGTATGAATACAATTTAACTTATCTGGATATTTTTATTTTCCAAATAGAAAAGACTCTCTCATCATGTTTACAATCGTGACTCTTGTCAATTAGCCATGTGCCCTTCGAGGTGGCATGCATCCATAAATTACAGACACACAATGTCTGTAATTTCATCGGAAACCATTCTCGATTCAAATGACGAACCTTCGGTGATGATTACATACGACTCTCAAGTCTTAAAGAAAAACACAGCATTGTTCTTGTTGATTTGTACTTTAAGTTGTAAAGAATGTCTAAGGTATGTATAATTTTCCCGTCTCAAATAAGTTTGTAGTGTACCTAGAATACCTACATCTCAATCATACGGAGAGGACCGGAGGAATCGAGCGCGCCGAGATCACTGGAGGGCCGCGCGTAAGCGCGCGATATATTTATGTTTCGCCGTCCCGCTCACACACGACTAGCGCTGTCTCAACACAGCGGCTGGATCTACTTTCAACACTAGGATACGCACCGAGCCCTGTGATTGGCTACAATCACATTTCTTGCTCTTCGTTCGATAGTATAAGGAATGATGTAAAATTATTTAAGTATATGACCATTTCTCAATAAAGACACAGTTAAAATTGATTCGACTTTTCTTCCTGAAATAACAAGTGAATAGGCAGCTAGGACCTTCCCCACAATGGTGACCCCGATAGAAAGTACTCCGGATTTGGGAACAGACATCTCGCCAGTATCTATCCAGTCAAGAATCCTGCCTTTCTGGAGAGAATACCCAAGATTATGGTTTGCGCAGTTTGAAACCCTCATCGAACCGTCGAAGCTGGGAGATGACAACAAATTCCGCTACGTGTTAAGCGTTCTGCAGCAAAGCGACGTCCAACAAATCGGTGATATCCTCATGAACCCGCCAGCTACCGGAAAATATCTAGCGCTGAAGAATAGATTGTTGTCCGTCTATCAAGAGTCCGAAGCAAAACAATTACAGAAGCTTCTCAGCGGTCAAGAATTGGGAGATCAAAAACCTAGCCAGTTACTGCGAAGGATGAGAGACCTAGGAGGCACTATGGTTCAAGACGATGCCTTGAAAGTCCTGTGGCTCAACCAACTACCACAGGCAGTTCGTGCAGTTTTGTCAGTGAACGACGAATCATCACTGAACACATTAGCTTCGATGGCCGACAAGATGACAGAACACATGGAACCCCAGATCGCCGCCGTATCAGCATCTTCAGCATCATCATCAGCACAGAGTACCAGCCACGATCCACATATAGAACTGATTTCAAAGCAAATTGAGAAACTTACGATGGAAATCGCAGAATTACGTGGAAGAAGGAACTTTCGTCAACCAAATAGATGGCGCGGCCGCTCTCGTTCAAAATCGACCAATAGAAGTAGAAGAAAGCCGACGGACCCAGACTGGTTATGCCGCTACCACTACCGTTTTAGAAAGCAAGCCAGAAGATGCGAATCCCCTTGTGCATGGAAGAAACTTCAAACATCGTCGGAAAACTAGAAGAGGCATCGAGTTCGGCGGGCATCGGTGTCGACACATATAAAATGAACCGCCTGAGCGTCACTGACCGACAAAGTGGTGAACGCTTCCTAATCGATACGGGCGCCGAAATATCAGTCATCGCAGTAAGAATGAAGAAACCTACACCTACAGAATTCAAGCTCTACGCAGCAAATGGAAGTTGCATACATACCTATGGAGAGAAGACACTTCAGTTGAACTTGGGCCTACGCCGGAACTACACATGGACCTTCGTCATCGCCGACGTCAAAAGATCTATTATCGGAGCGGATTTCCTACGTCATCACAACATACTAGTGGACCTACGAGGAGGAAGATTGATCGACGGGCTTACCAAGCTATCTATCAAGACACTCACTACCTATTCCAGCGGTTCATCCATACACATCATCAACGAGAAACATCCCTACGTCGATATTTTGAGGCAATACCCGGATATTCAGAAACCGATGTCAATGAAGAAACCACCGCCGCACGACGTCACGCATCACATAGAGACAACCGGACCTCCCATACACGTCCGACCACGACCTTTACCGCCAGACAAATACATCGAAGCGAAGAAAGAGTTCGAGCGCTTGGCAGAGATGGGTATCTGTCAACCATCTAGCAGCCCTTGGGCTAGCCCTATGCACATCGTCAAGAAGAAGAATGGACAACTACGAGTCTGCGGGGATTATCGACGCCTCAACGCTATGACGATCCCCGACCGCTACCCGATACCAAGAATACAAGACTTTACATTCAGACTACACGGGAAGAAAATATTTTCAAAAATCGACATACAGAAAGCCTACTACTGGATACCGATGAACAGCAAAGAAGACGTCCAGAAAAGCGCCATAACCACACCCTTCGGCCTATGGGAATTTAGGTCGATGACGATGGGCCTTCGTAACTGTGCCCAGACATTCCAACGCTTCATGCATCGAGTACTACGTGGCCTGGATAATTTCACATTCAGCTACATCGACGATCTCCTGGTATTCTCATCGGACGAGCAAGAACACAAGCGACATCTGCAAGAAGTTTTCAAGCGCCTTACAGAATATGGTTTGAGCATTAACACGGACAAATGCGAGTTTGGAAAAACGACACTCAACTTCCTCGGCTACAAAATATCAAAAGAAGGAATACAACCGCCAGAAGACAAGACAGAAGCCATAGCTACGTTCCCAAGACCAAAAACCATCGATGAATTACGAAGATTTCTCGGAATGTTAAACTTCTACCGAGACACTCTACCTAAACAAGCGGAACTACAGCGAGAACTCAACAAATACCTGCACAATACTAAGAAGAAGGACAAAACACCAATCATATGGACACCAGAAGCAGAAGAAGCATACAAACAATGTCGCGACAGCATCAAGGAAGCGGCTACATTGGCGTATCCTGTTCCTGGAGCACCGTTATACATCATGACAGACGCCTCGGACAAATGCATGGGTGCCGTTCTACAGCAGAAGCACGAAAATACATGGAAGCCAATAGCGTTCTACTCGAAGACCCTCAGCGAAGCTCAGCAAAAGTACAGCGTGTATGATCGCGAACTCCTAGCGATATACACCGCTGTAAAACATTTCCGACGCTACATCGAAGGACTCGACGTGGTTATATTCACCGACCACCGACCACTTACATACGCCTTGAAGAAAGCTCCGAGCAACAGCGACACCCCACGGAGAGAAAGACAGCTACAATTCATAAGCCAGTTTTGCACCGAAATCAAGTACCTCAAGGGAGAAGACAACGTAGTAGCCGACGCATTATCGAGAGTAGAAGAAATAACATGCACCTCAACCATCAACTATAATCAATTGGCGCGGGATCAACAAGAAGACGAAGAATTGAAGAAATTGAAAAGCAAGAGTCATTTGAAGTTTGCTATGAAAACACTACCAGGCGTTCAACTTCCTATAACATGCGAGATGACCACAGGACGAGCACGACCATACCTACCTACATCGTATAGAGAAGCAGCATTCAAAGCACTTCACGAACTATGCCACCCTGGGATTAGAAGCACAAGAAAGCAGATGGCATCACGATACTTTTGGCCACGGATGAACACAGAAATCGGAGAGTGGACTAAAAATTGCTTGAAATGCCAGAAGAGTAAAATCGCACGTCACACAATCACACCACTCGGACAATTTGAAGAAGCTGGACGATTCGACCACATACACGTAGACATCGTCGGTCCCCTACTACCGTCGGAAGAATGCCAGTACATCGTAACAATGATGGACCGTCGCACCAAATGGCCGGAAGCAGTTCCAGTACAAAATATCAACGCAGAAACAATAACCAGAGCTGTCTACGAACACTGGATATGCAGATTCGGATGTCCACTACGCATCACTACGGATCAAGGACGACAATTTGAGTCAACGTTATTTCAAGCCCTGATGAAAAGGATGGGAGTGACACGCCTACGTACAACGAGCTACCACCCTCAATCCAATGGACAAATAGAACGCTGGCACCGGACTCTAAAAGCAGCACTCATGGCACGCGGAGCTACCATCACATGGACGCGAGAACTACACACCGTTCTACTAGGACTACGAGCTTCACTGCACAAAGAAACCGACCTGAGTCCGGCCCTGCTTACATATGGATCAACGCTTAGGTTACCTGGAGATTTCTTCGTGCCTACGAAAATAAAAGAAAATGAGCAAGAATTTGTCAAGAAAATTACGGAGACGATGGCGACATTATCATCCACCGGACAGAAACATGTAAAGCAGCGAACATTCATACACAACGATTTGAAAACCTGCACTCACGTTTTTCTACGCATCGACCACGTTAAAAAACCACTAACGCCGCCATATCAAGGACCGTACAAAGTTATCGCAAGACAAGAAAAGTGCTACAAGATTCAACTCCCTACGCGAACAACTGTCGTATCAATGGATCGGTTGAAACCAGCCTATATATACAACAAGACCAGCGAGGAGCAGGACACCTCCACCACAGCGTTACCAGCGTCAATCACAACTACCCCAGCCCCGATGACAGCAACCCCAGCAACGACGACAACAATGCCAGCAGCCTCATCTGAACAGCCCTACGTCACGCGCTACGGCAGAGTCGTTCATCGTACCGTACGATTCACTTGAAGGGGGGTGATGTAGTGTACCTAGAATACCTACATCTCAATCATACGGAGAGGACCGGAGGAATCGAGCGCGCCGAGATCACTGGAGGGCCGCGCGTAAGCGCGCGATATATTTATGTTTCGCCGTCCCGCTCACACACGACTAGCGCTGTCTCAACACAGCGGCTGGATCTACTTTCAACACTAGGATACGCACCGAGCCCTGTGATTGGCTACAATCACATTTCTTGCTCTTCGTTCGATAGTATAAGGAATGATGTAAAATTATTTAAGTATATGACCATTTCTCAATAAAGACACAGTTAAAATTGATTCGACTTTTCTTCCTGAAATAACAAGTGAATAGGCAGCTAGGACCTTCCCTACAAGTTTTTTTGTAAAGACATTTGTACACATTCCAAAGTATTGGCAAACAAACATCACTGACTCAAGAATTTATCACATCCAGGAAGGATGTGTGTTTCTTATGTCAGCTTTATTTTAGGAAATACTTTGTTTAAATTTACATAAATAAATAATAATAAAATAAACACAAGTTCACCAAGCCCGTTAGCTAAGCGGGGCTTTTTTATGGGTAGGTACTAGATGACTGATACCTATACATAAAAGAATTAATTAAATAGATAGATAACATAACCAATATTAAGTAGGTATAAAATATTTTAAAATCACTTTTTCATTAGCATATTATCTGCATGACCACGTTTAATATGCTTATGTTTTACATTTTTCTGTACATCAATGACCTGGACTCGTCGGTTAAATTAACTAAATTTCCTGCAACCAATAACCAATAGGTTGTCTCGTAAATATTGGATAACACAGCAAAACCGGGGGGGGGGGCAATGCGGCCATTCAAGAAAGATTAAAAAAACCCTTTCTGCAACAGTCTAAGACTAGTTAGCTCTGCGAATAGCAAACATTGCATAGCGAGCACAAACTCTCCTTGATATGATAAGCTATTCATCTCATCACGCCGAAAAAAAAAGTAACGTGGACTATCAACACTATCCATTACAATAGATTTTTTTACTATAAATATAATAAATTATCTGCAGATCGTGCAAACATTTGTACCAAGGCGGATATCTAACCCATCCTTCAGCGTCGCAAGCGGACCTACTACGCCCCGCGCCAGCTACAGTGATCGTAAATTACTAATGAGATGTACATTAAATTTTATGATATGACACTTGTTTAAAATTACAAAGCTCCAAATAAAATAAGAAACATCGGAAACAGATCTGAAACAGGCTATGGTAGTCCCCTTTTTGACCCTTTGTTAGGGGAAATAATTTCAAAAATCCCAGCCGACAAAAAAAAGCTATAGGTACCTAATCTGTCCTGGCGATACCCTGAGCCCTTTGAGGTGTGCTTTGGGTGACTGAACCTTACCTTTCGGGGTTCAATGACCTTAGGATTGGGATACTTTTACATGCGGAATTTTCCATTGAATTTAAAAGGTACATTGAATCAGCAGATCTTTTGACGTAGTAGTTATCAAAAAAAATATCAAAATTTCCACAGACTACGGTCTAATTTAATTATCGTGGAAGTATCTAGTAATGTCCCACATAAACTAAAGCCGGATAATGATCTAACTCTAGCAAATTATTTAACATTTGTACGTAATTATCACCAAATAACAGCAAAAAGTCACAGAATTCGACATAACATAGAGATTATCATCGCCGAAATAGTCGTTTTACCTAATAAATTAATTCTTGAATGCAAATATTTAGATTAAAATAAGTCTCTCATACACTTGAAGCTGGCAAATTCTAAAGTTGGCAACATCTATAAAACAGTGCATAAATTAACTAACAGTGTTTCCTTAGTTTGAGTGTTGTTAGCATCGTGTACACAGGAGTACAAACCGTGTAAGAGTCTGCAAATAATAAGTCACCGTAAAAACCCCAAGCATATACCCTTCATACAAAGGACTCGTACAATGTTTAAATATTAGGTAGATAAAACGTTACGTAGCAGAGACCTTAGCTGTGTTTATTGTCTTAAGAATAGTTCCTTCGTTTTCGAGGATTTTATATCTACAGGAAGGATCGTATACATTTCACTCCTTGCAGCACTCCTACCAGATCGAGAGGAACTTTGCGTAACATGACAACGATCCATTAGTTTTATGTCGTATCGTACCTATAGTTTAGGTAGAGAGTAGTGAGACTATTAAAAAAGTAACGAATTTCGTACGCAACTACATATTATGTAGGTACTAGTAGGTTGGTAATAGTAATAGTCTTACTTTTCGGGGTTTGTCAGGTAATTTCAAAAAGGTTATCTCTGGTCCTTGGCGGGAGGATGAATTCAATCGACAAAAACCAGTACAAAATAGTTTTATTTTGCTCTCTGCCTTATTAAGTTAGTAGGTACCTACTTGTTCTTATTTCAATCAAATATTTAATGTCACGGTTATTGCTTTCTTAAAAACCATCACACAGTTCATTCTTAATTCGGGAAGGACTAATCAAAATGAAAATGGTCTAAAATGGTGAAAAATTTTCAAATAGCTTTGAGTAGTTTTTAAGACTATCGTGTTCATTCAAACAGACAGACTCGGTGAAGGATTTGTTTTTTATTATGTAGATAGCAAAGATGTTAAATCTTTGGATAGTAGTGACTTTTTTCACAGACTTTGAAAATATGGTGGTGTTCGGCTGTGCGTAATTTTCATCTATTTCTCCATTAATTTTGGAACGGTTCAAAAAATCTTCCGCTATTGTCTAAAGAGAATGATGATGAAGTGGTGCCACAACATGTGTAATCCCAGATAAGTATTATTTAAAATTAGGGGATTGTTTTTTCAAAAGAAGAGAAATTGCAGAAGTACTTAGTACTCACTTAAAAAACTGTTGGCTGTTTATACAAAGTCCATACTGATTTTAGAACTTCAAATCTCTGAATATGCCTCACCAACATCTAAACTAAACCATCAACTCTATGATCACATTGTGCACAGCACACAAATGTTACGTACGCTATACCCAAAGCAGTAAAGTCTTACCTGAAAGATTTTATGATCCTTACCTAACACAAAAAGGTATTTTATAGCAACTATCGATTACAAACTATACCTACAATATGTATTTTCTAAGCACACCTACTTGTTGGAGACTTCTATCTAAAAATGTGAGGCGACAAAATATATCATTGATGGTTATTTGGTAAAATAAGAGAATGAGTATATTTTATTTAAAACTCAATCTAACAAAACCAAAACAAACATAATTTAAGATAAAGGACAAAGCAAAATAGCATTTAAGTATGCATATAGGTACTTCCAAATAAAAATATGATTTTACATGCGTTTGAACTTAATAAGTCGCTTTTCCTAAAGACAATCTTTTATTTTCTGCTTATACAGTAAAAAAACAAACTTTAAAAACATTTTGTGAAAAAATAACATAAACGGTTAACTATATGTTTATTGTATACTTACGTGGAAATATAAATTGTATACATGGAAATATAACAAGTAAGATAAGTATAGTACTTAGAAGGCAATTGCATAAAATATTTTCAAAAAGAACGATTTATCTGTTACAGCAAAACACATCACTAAGGTCTCGGCTCAGGAATCTTACCACTCAGGAGTAGATAGGCGCTGATATTCTGCCAAAGCCATAGAGCTCAACTAGTAATTTGATTAAATCTGCAATAAGTTTTCCTCACATGGCGACTACTCTACAGTTTTATTACAACCGTAAAAATAGTTCAAATTACGAATCAATATCATCATCACCGTCGGCCTAAAATAGTCCACTGCTCATAAGCACGGACATAGGCGCCATAGATGTCATTATTTATCAATTATCACCCTTCCCGTGGGTGTCGTAAGAAGCGACTATGGGAGTAACCCGCATGCCCAGAGCGTGAGGATAATGGGCAATAATCCCCAAATTATAAATAATGAATCAATATTGTATCTACGTAAAAATTATACCGGACTTTTGGGTGTTAGAACTAGAATATAATGTTGGTATGTAAATAAAAGTAAAAACTACGCTACGAGTAGAGTAACGTAGTCCTACTATTAAATAATTAATTAACATACGCATTGTTCCCCACAACAGTAATTAGCTTCCCAGGTTCAAGCGGCTTGTCCATGACACATAAATTACTATCAGCTACAAAGGAGAGATGTCTTTGGCCCAAAGCCTGCCTCGCATACAAATGTCCATGGTGTGTGACTAACTTAATCTAACGTTTTGCAATATGCGGTCAACAAACTTGGACCGACAACTTATTATTTTTCGTTAGGATTACATGTTAGGTACAAACCTAGTTTTCAATAATTTCTGACTTAGTCTTTAACTTCAAGTTAGTAGATTATGCGAGAAAAACAATTTTCATCCCGTCACAGATTTGCGATTTCTTTTTGTTTATTTGATTTTCTCTCTATATCAGGGAAGCATAGGTCTAGGCATGGAATGCAATATAACATTTAGTTTCAGCAAATTCTAGTCAACTCAAACTTTAATAATTCTTCCCTAATTAAGCTATTATTTAGGTACTTTTATATCTGAAATCATCTTTGAAATCATCTTTATCATATCTTCTATTCTTCTCTATCTCTGGTTAACGACAAGAGGATTTTTTTCTATGCCTATGCTTTACATTACTACGTAGCAGCGTTGTGGGGGCTTCAGCAATAAGTTATTGCAACCATGCGTAGATTGTTTTGAAACATGCGTAACATAATACCATGTCGAAGTTTTGTCATAGACGAAATGTTGACTTAATCGTACATAATTAAAGTAATTATTACAACATGGCTCATTACACTGACTGCTCAGATATAGGTTCACTTTTTATGTGAAGTAAAGATGATTTGACTGTGTCACAAACAAGCGAACTTTTGGATGTATGGAAGTTGGGTTGTTTTACTTCTAAGGCCAAATTTACTGAATTAATCGGGCTGAAAATTTGTATACAGGTAGATATAGACTGGACTAATATAGCTAAAAACTGAGATCAAAATATAACCGGTCTCTTTTTATTTTATTCGTTAGACCACAACAAGCCTGTAAATTATATTCAATACCCATTAACTCTTGATGACGATGTGTGTTGTGGTTTCCTTTTGTGCCCATGACATTGCGGTACTTACTAATATAGCTTCTTAATGGGCTCATCACGCCCATGTCATTTAATTCATCATTGTGTCCGGTGAAACTCGGCCTTGGAAGGTAGATGGACAATTGTACCTTCACGAAAATGCAGCTTGTGAAAGAACTTTTGAAATTACCCGTATAGTACTGTAATACTTGGCTAGACACACCGACTGATGGATAACACAAAAACCAAGGGCGTCGCCAGAGTATAGAGATCAAAACAAAAACATGTATCTAGCCAACTGCAAAACAACGAAAGTCCTACTATTGTCTTGCTTTGCCGATAAATACCGCATACATTCACTATCACAAGGAATAAGAAGTGACAGTTAGTACAATATTATAATTTTAAAAATCATAATTTTTTTTTTGTTCGTATGTAAATAAAAGTAATCGTTCGGTCATTTGAAGCAAAATATTATAATATGTACGTGCTGTGTATAGCTCGTAACGTAAAGCTTTTCACATGAAAGTTGAAACGATTCTTATTTACAATCGCCATACAGGGAAATAGGTCCGTAGGGATAGGGGGTTTTGGGGATTCAAGCCACCCCCCGAAATGTTGAGGCACCGTTTATAATAAAACTTTAATATGTAAAGTTTTCTCGGATACGTGTCACACGTGGGAGCACTTGAAGTGGTTGTTCTATCCTAAAAACTCAATTATTTTTTCGTCAAAATTTGTCTGGTGGCTCGCCCTCGCGCTAAGTATCATTCGATTCGTATTGTGTAGGTGTACCTTATATGTAAGTGAGCTAGGCACACGCATCAGTCAGTACATTCATTTACGCCAGACTCCATGTAGAAAGGCTTTAATTTCGTTGATCAATGGATGGATTAAGTACCTATTTTCTTGTTTTGCCGTTATTGAATTGCTCCCTCCGTTTGCTGTTATCCTTTAGATAATGTATATACATACCTACTCTTGTAAACTTTTTGCATACGTCCGAAAATGTCACAAAAAAATTCGCAGCTCGCTCCGCTCGCCGTTTATTCTACTTCGCATATTTTCGGCCACACACTACAACATATCGGCGCTCATTACACTCTGTTATATTGTATTTTATACTACCTAATGACCCGAAAAGTTACAAAAGTTGTCGTGCTGGCTCATTCACTTGCAGTGTTGAATGCCAGTTGTAGATCATATTGTTTGCTTGAAAATTACTTGAATAAAGTTACTGTTCTTACATATAATTATACGTCTTGTTCGTACATATTCATCAGCCCATGTTATCCGCTGCTGGACATAGGCCTCTCCTATGGAGCGCTGTAGCGTGGATACATAGCCAGTTAAGATAACGACTTGCAAAAAACAATTAACTAATTCGTTATTTGTCCAACCGTGGCCTAACCCCCCCCCCCCCCTGAGTACATATTTCTGGCTACGGCTTGCCGCCCCCCCCCCCCCTGGGCCGTGGGCTGGCGACGCCCTTGACAAAAACCCATCGAGTACGTAAGCAAAGTTACAGGACGACTAGATCCTACTAATGTTATAAACGCGAAAGTTTGTATGTAAGGATGGATGTTTGTTACTCTTTCACGCAAAAACTAC
Organism: Eupithecia pulchellata; assembly: GCA_963931895.1. Taxonomy (NCBI): domain Eukaryota; kingdom Metazoa; phylum Arthropoda; class Insecta; order Lepidoptera; family Geometridae; genus Eupithecia; species Eupithecia pulchellata. Next base: position 9,722,611 of record OZ007525.1, read on the forward strand.
GTAACGGATTTTAATGAAACTGGTACACAGATAGTTTATAACTTGGAATAACATAATGAGCTACTTTTATCCCGAAAACCCCACGGGATCGGGAGTTACGCGCGCTTGTTATAAAATAGCCTAATGAATTAGTTAGGGAATTATGCAAGGATAGAACAATAAGAAAAATCTATGGACTACCAAAAAAAAAATCAGTACCTTTAAGTTTAGTAGGAGAATTTAAGACAATATCCGAACTCTCTGGAATAGTTTCACTAAGAAATCAAGGAAAGAACCGCATCAAAATCCGTTGCGTACTTTTAAAGATCTTATCAATAACTGCAAAGTTTCTTCTAAGAAGTCAAGGAAAGGAAATGCTAAGGAAGGAACGAGGAATTAAACAACAACATAGGGACAGACAGAAAATGTGATAAATAAAAGTACTGCACTGTGACGTACTTATGTGCTACTCTACCATAAGCATAATCTAGTATGCTTCAGGTAGAGTCATTTATAATATACTAGCGACCCGCTCCGGCTTTGCACTAGTACAATGCTGATACAAAAACCTTCATCTTGAATCACTCTATCTTTAAAAAAAACTGCATCAAATCCGTTGCGTAGTTTTATAGTTCTAAGCATGTAATGTACATAGGGGCTAGAGACAGACAGCGGGAAGCGACTTTGTTTTATGCAAGGTGTAACAAAATATGTGTACTAAGCAGAAAGGGGAGGTTTCTGACCCCAATGGTGATCAGTTGCGGGGGGAGATAATAGTAGGTAGGTATTTATCTTCGTAGAGTTCGCTACGAGTATGGCGGGGTGGGAGACTACCTAATCTATCTATCTATCATTCTACATCTGTGACCATACTGACGTCACAGGTACAAGGAACCGCTGCCTTTAGGGTTGTCACTTCGTAAAACGAGGGGTGGAAATTCACCCCCTTTCGCTTAGTATACATATTTTGTTACACGGTGTATAATGTAAATTAATGAAGGCCAGTAAAACTTATGGAAACATCTTTATGTAGGTTTACTGCTGATGAATTGAGGTGCAAAACCACTTGCAAAAGTTTGTATAATGTAAGTTCCTTTAATGCAAAATATAATGTATCTTAAGAAGATTATCTAATCTACTTACAGTAAATTGAGCATTATTTGATAACGATTTGGTAAATAACACAAACACGGGGGGGTTCATAGAGTATCATCAATCATCATCAGCCTATTTTCGTCCACAGATGAAAATAGGCTTCCTGCGAATACGTATACGTACAGAGTGTATGTGTTAACAATATAATTTTAAACAAGAATAGGTTTTTGTAAGATTGGTTGGTAGTAATCAAAAAAAATATACAGCAGGTTTTGATAAGGTTTTATTTATGAAATATGGAACTTACTTTGTCTAGGCCGCGAGAAAGGATATAGGATACTTACTATCTCGGTGTCATGTCATTTCTTTATTATATAAATATAATTATGTTATAACAATATTATTAAAGTTAATAATACTATTCGAACCATTTTCGACTTCTAAGCGGACTAAGCCATAGCTAGTTTTGTTAAGTAGCCCTGATAAAGAAATAATGCCTACTTAGATAGCTAAAAATCTACGAAGGTTGAAAACTGCTCGATACCGATTTTAAGCCGCACTAAGCCTGATAATTAAAACCTCACGCTCTGGGGGCAATTATTATCTAATCTATTAATTTTGCATAGCGACTAACGATGTTGAGTGTTGTAAATCTTTGAATAAAAACCATCAAAATAACAAAATAAACCAAATTGAAAACTCTACTTCGCTTGGTGTTAAATGCTGTGCGGATGAAGTTTGCTTAACACAGTTGGTTTCATAGGCAGAATATTTCATTCCTTACCTGATACTGGTTACCAAAAATATGAAAGGTATCAGAAAAGTAAAAAATCGTCTTCATTGGACACCGGTATCCTATGACGATCATTTTTTCTTCGTATGATACTGGTTACCAAACTCTGGTATCATACGCGGCCGAAGGCGTTAATTTATTGAGAAGAAAATTACAGTAATATTAGAATATAAAAGTTACACTTTAAATAGTATTTCTATTCCATAAATATTAGGTCCTTACATATGAAATAAAATTACAAGCATGAACTGATTGGAAACAAAATCACAGCTGCAGAAATAACTTACGTTCCAAATTTGAATTCTTTTTTTTATAATTTCAAGACTATCGGTTGCCATGATGTTTACGAAGATTAAAAAAAATGTTCTTCTCTTGAATCATCTGGAGCTCTTATCGATTATCAAAATTTAAAAATGGAATAATTTTAAATATTTTTTTACACGCCTAGGCACTTGTAACAATATCAAAAGGCGAATACTGCAACTGTATGAAGATTAGTTTTCATTAAATTTGACCAACTTCTGCTGTTCAGATTTTTTTCTTTCCAAACAATGAAATAATCCTTGCTTGAAACAGAGTCGATCCGCGTCAAAAAAAAAATTGACCAACTTTATAATTTTTTAAGAACAACTTACGCTTGACCACAAATTTGAACGAGCCAAATTTGTTTACATAAAAAAACACCTAATGTCTCCTTAGACACTTTTCCTCTATCTCCTTTAGATTCGGATTTTCCCATACTGTCCCATTTAAAAAAATCACTCTGTATAAACGCCCATAGAGTAGGTATGTAATATTAACAGAAAAAATATTATCATAAACTCCTTACAATTATTACAATTTCCCTAATTTATGGGGTAAATGTTGATAGCTTGCAACATTATTTGTGCGCTTGTGTGCGTGTCGGCTAATGTAATCACGAGCCGCTTACGCACACATTGGTTGTTTTGTTGCTTCAACTTCGAGCGGAATTTTTGTGTGAAATTATCACTATACGTCTTATTACTCTAAGCCAAAAACGAACTGTGTTTTCTTTTGCAACACGACCGCCATACACATCATTCACCCTTCGAGTTGTTTCCGCAGCACTAGTGCCACGGCGGAACTCGCACTCGTAAATAATGCGATATTTTAAGTTTTCCATTTTGTAAAATGAGTGACGCAAACAGAAAAAAACAGAAGAAAAAAAACAAATGAATGACGATCATCGAAGCACAAATACATGAGTCTATAGCTGTACAAATTTGAATTTGGAATTCCTTACCAAAGAGGAGAAATTAGTGATTAAAGTGGCCAGTACGAAAAACGCCAATTTCATATGTAAGGACCTAATACGAGGGCGACACTGAAAATTTCGGGAATCAAGGAAGTGACACAACATTACAATTTAAAAATGTATTTATTTCTTTTTGAAGTATTCTCCGCGAAATTTGATACATTTTTCCATACGATGGAACCAATTATTGAAGCAACCATTCCATTCGGAAGTTGGGTCTCCAAAATGGCCGTTTTGTAGGCATCCACGGCTTCTTCAGGTGAAGAAAACCTCTGACCACGCAATTTGGTTTTTTGTTTCGGGTTTGTACGCTAATATCTAGGATTCGACACCTGATACGATGTTGTATACAGCATTTGAGGGTCCTGTATGGAATATTTCGAGAGTTCTGACGCACCAAGTAACGCGAGCCACTTTTTGCTCTTCACAGAGCGAATGCGGCATCCATCGGGAAAACAACTTTTTTACACCTAATTGTTCATGCAATATTATTTGTATTTGACTCATACCAATATCTAAAGTTGCCTGAATCTCGCGATATGTCACATGTCGGTCTTCCTCAATCAGCTTACGCACAGCATCAACGTTTTCTTGGGTGACTGCAGTTTTTGGACGACCTTGACGGGGATCATCACTGAGCTTGACACGTCCACGTTGAAATTCAGCAAACCAGCGATAAATTGTGGTTTTGGATGGGGCTTCATCACCAAATGCAGAAATCATCCGGTCAACACACTGTTTTTGAGTTAAACCACTTCGAAAGTCACAATAAATCATCGCTCTTGAATTTTCTCGAGTCAATTCCTTTTTCTCAACGACTAAACAAGTTTGACGAAACCTTGTGACAAGACCGAGAATCTTTTTTAAATAAATAAATGGTATTAGATTTTTAAAACCAAGGAGTTTTCAATTAAAAAGATTTTAATATGACAGAAACAGTGGAAATATTCCATTCCCGATACTTTTAGTGCAGCCCTAAGCCGTCAGTCACCATAGGGCAAGGTGCCCAGAATGCTGGCAGCATTGCTGCGTTGTATGATCAACGCTATTTATTTTGTTTTTGCTTTGATTTCCTTATATTAATGCGAAGTTACATGAATATTTTTTTAATTACACAGAAAAATACTTTTGTCTGACTTTTGAACCCTTCTCAATTTGCTGCACCCTAATAGGGTACATAAAAAAGCTACCGCCAAAGAGTATAACAAAAATCATGTTCCTACATATAAATTATGGATGCAGTAAATAAAATAAGATATATATTAAAAGGCATAATATATCTAGTACAAGCAAAATTTTAGATCATTCTAACTATAGACATTGAATCAAAATAGATTTTTCAACCTTATCTTCGAAAGATACCGATGGGGTTATCGGTTTTGTATCATGGAATTGTTTTTAGCTCATTACCTATATTATATCTTTGTTTCACTTATGGTTTTTATCCCTCGTGATTTTATGGTCACGTGCACATTTTTACAAACAATAGAACAGAAACATAATAAAACCGTTGAAGAAGAAAAATTACAATCAAATATCAAAATTAGAACTAGTATCAATTTAAATTTGAAACAAGATTAATGTATCCTCTTCTAATCTTTTAAAGGTCAGTGTATACGATTCTACAACAAAACTCCAAGTAAATTATCTATGAATAAATTTAACACAAATTGTCGAATATATTCTTTGCTAAAAGGCTTACTAAAATACCCGTGCGAAGCCGGGGCGGCCCGCTAGTTAATTATAAAGCTTGACCTTGATTTTTGAGCACCCCATTGAGTACGTACCCTACTCTTTTTTATGACATTATTATTAAAAAGCGCATATCGGATTATTTTTGTTCTGTTATTTCAATAAATCCGATTTATTGAAATAACATTTATTTTATTTCGCTCGAGCATCGCAACAGGCTGTTGCCAATAAAGGTCCCAAGCCAAAGTCTCCCTAAGCAGGCGGGTTGGGGTTCGCTTTTCGGTGGTAGAATTCATCTTCAGGAGGCTCTACTCCCCCTCTCTCGGTGAAAATCCCTAAGCCGCCTCTTCCGACAGGGCAGGAAGGGTGGTGTGGTGCAAATTCTAAGCCAGCACAAGCAAATTTTGCTAGACAACTCACATCTAAAACACCTGCATAACTCCAATTAAGATATACCTTGAGATAAGTACTCGTAAATATTTCGCAAAGAAAACCTACCTAAATCTTAGGAAATAATGATAAGTTGTCAAGTAATTTTACAACCCATTAAAAGACAAGGGAATAACAGATCATTTGAAATAGTCGTAAAAGTATTCCTGCGTTATAATTTGTGATCTAATGATCACACTGTAACTAGGGAAGTACCTACGTAAAATATTGTGCAATATTTTCTCGACTTTATTTACAATGAGACAAAAAGTTCAAAGCGATATATTGTAAAAACTATTTTTGAGGAACAAACGAATCTTTTTGTACTTGTTCAAATACGTAGGTACTTACTAACTTAAACTTTAGACATCTTTATCTACATAAAAACATAAAATTTGTTTTTATAAATGAATATGACCCCGTGAACTCGAGTTTTTATTTTCTAAACCTTTTCTCACATTAGAGCAAAAAATAGAAATATAGAAATTAGGGAGACTAACAAATATCAATTGATGTAGGCATATATAAGTATACAAAATATAATACACATAGACTTTTACGTAAGAATCAAAAAATTAAATAACTACCTACGAGGCAATTAAGAATCGCACACATAATTATCATAAGAATCATTGAGCGTCAGGCGATAAGATATAAAAAAAATATCTTATTATTATTTTTTGTCTTATTTAATCTTTTTTAATACTGAATGATGAGTTGATGAGGGCACCATTCTATACCTACCTACTTTTTTTAAAAGTGACATTGAATATCCTCTGTTTAACTACGATTTCGCCTGATGGAAAGTGAAGATGAACTAATAAGATGTGATTATTTTGAACAGATAAGTACCTCTTCACCATTTTGAACAGATAATTACGTAAGGTACTCGTAAGCAGACATTTTAAAGATCATCACCTAACGTCCACGTTTATTCTATGAATTAGTAAAATATTAATATTTACTAAATCTGTTACCATTGTGGTGAGCAATATTTTCTCGAGATTATTACAAAAAGTTAAAAGCGATACATTATAAAACTACTTTTGAGGAACATACGAATGACTTTTTTTTAAACTTACGCGATCTGAACACATAATGATAAGTACTATTTTAACGGGTATTTTATTTATCGCGTTTTTTTTTCTCGGCGTTTCAACAGGTTTGCACTCTGTCGTGGTCACGAGATAACAGTCATCTCGTCAAAAACGCGATAAATACCAGTTAAAATAATACTAATTATGAGCAATAGAATCTTTTTGTACCTACTTGTTTAAATATGTAGGTTCTTGTATCTATACATACCTATAAAAACAGCATTTATTTTATAAACTATAGGTATGCCCGCGTGAACTCGATTTTTTCATATACGAGGCATGGCTATGCCACATGAAGGGAAATTAAGTTTTGTATGTAGATGGAACATTTTACTGAAAGAAGATATTATTATTACCTATACACAATTTTGAATAGATACTTATAATTACATACGGTAAGCAAGTAATTTCAAATATCATCAATTTACGTCCACGCATATTAAAAGAATTGGTAAATTATAAATATTTACTAAATCTGTAACCATTGTCTTATGTGAGTTTCTTGAAAAAGCAGCTCTACCTACTTAAGTAAGTAAGTACCTAATAGTCGATAGGTAAACTCAGATTTATCAATTTTATATTTTCTAGGTTTATATTTGTAGATTGTTGTTAGTAGTACTATTTCAACGCAAAGTAATTGGTAGGTAAAGAGCAAACCGGCGTTTTTATGAAGTCGAGTCGTGTTAGATATAAGTTTTTAATACTTCGCTAAGTATTTTTGTTATGTACCTTACCTAATCAACATAATGTAGTGAGAAACAGTTCCAAAAAACAAAATGGAATCAATAAAAAAATTGAATTGGTTCTGATCCTAGTGCGGGGACCACAAAAGTAGTACTAAAATGTGTCGAACAGGATTAACTTATCTTATTACCTCCACAATATAGGTTACAAACTAATTCGATACTTTTTTGGAAAAAAATTATCGATATTATATTTTTTTTCTCAAAAATCTTACAACTTGGATCAAATATTTTGGTGCCTTTAATAAAATTAAGAAACAAACTATGGATTTTGCTTATATTTTACCTAAACATGCAACAATTGCAAGGAAATAAAAGTATTATTTCGTCGCAAAATAACAAAAAACTACTCATATTCAATGGTATTTATCGGAAAGTCAGGCAAGTGGATGCACTTGTGTATGGATGGTATCATACGATAGGTAATAACGTATTCTATAACACCTAGGTGTTTTCAAAGCTGTATCGGTTAGCATTTCGTTGAAATCGATTTTGATAGATGTAACTCCATACAATTTTTTTGAACTTTATTTTTTTTCTCGGTTAGTATTAGTTTGATGACAAAATATCATAGAATAGTTTCTAATAGGGTTATTGAGTTCCGCCGATTGGCATAAAAAAAACTTTCAAATTTTGAAAAAAAATCCTATGTCCGCTTTTTAGCAGTTTCGACGCACTGTGGCGCCCCGGCTAGTAGGTAACTGGTAGTTATCTGTACCTACGGTCTATAATAATGGCAGTAGGTGCAATACTAGTTTTCAGTATTTTCAGTTCAAGATCAATAATGTGAACGTAATGTTCTGTTAGGTGCCTATCATTATCACACGAAAAAAAAACAGGAGATTCTTAGTTATTATAAATAACCATAGTTTAAGATATTTTGTTTAAACAATTATTACTTTTCCGAAAAACTAACTTTTTTGTAAGAAGTATCAAGAAGTAGAGAGCAATAAAAAAATTAGAGTAGGTAGGTACCTAATACACAGACATTACTGTCATTGATAAAAAAAAAAATACTCACAAAATTCTCCGAAATAGTCCCAAAATTCACTCCGCGATCGAACGTAGGTATTCTTCGATACAGTCGCACACATGCGCAAGCGCCTCGGTCCCGCGAGTTTCTGAGACTGCGTATGCTGCGGAAGTCAGAGACC
>OZ007525.1:9731068-9806781 GCA_963931895.1 Eupithecia pulchellata
AAAACGAAAGGGAAAAATCAGGCTATTATGATGGATGGTTAGATGGACTGGGTAATTTGGACGCCTGCTATAACGACGTTTTGACGATTGGACGACCTCTGTGGCGCGGTAGGCGAAGGCCCGCCAGCGATGTAGAAGGTTGCGGTTTCGGTTCCTGCCTTGGGACAAGTACGTACGATCTGCAGATGTTTGTTCAGGGTGGTCTGGTCGTTTTCTATGTATAATACAATAAAATATCTAGGTGTATATTAATATTGTATTATGTATATCGGTCATCTAGTGCCCACAAGCTCTGCTTAGCTTGGGGCTAGATGATGCTGTGTGTATTGTCCAACATTATTTATTTATTAATTTATTATTCATAACAATACAGCAGGTTACTCACATACAGACACACTTGACACAGTGTAAATAGTTTAGTTTCGCAGACTGTGACGTCATTCAAGACGCCATGACACTTTTCAGCGTTTTCAAGGGAAATCTAAATAGATTTTTTACAAAATACATAATGTAAATATTTCTTTTTCTTTAGGTATATAATAATAATAAATGTAATTATTAACCAAGTTTTAAAATTTTTACAGCCTATTCTTATTGAATAGGTACCTAAGCAAATGTAAAACAGCCCCAGCTAAGCAGTTGGCTATCTGGGTCTGTTTGACCTTCATCTTTTAACAGTACCTAGGTACCTACCTACTTTTTCTTCTGACGACGGTACCTACCTGCATACCTGTTTGATTGTTTAATTGATTTATTCGTGGGAGATAGAAACAACGTGTATTCACAGTCAACTAAACAAAAAACAATCCATTTGAAACCGTATCGGCTTGAGGTGGATCGATTTACATTGCGCGAGAAATTTATTTTTTTTTGCGGTTTTTACGTTTTCTTTTCTAAAAGTACAATGAGTAAGAAATGATTGTTTGTCTGAATTGAATAGGCCACTGCACTGGACCGAAATGAAAAATTCTTTTACTATTAGAATCCTACAATAACCCTGTTGACCATAGAAAAAAGTTAAGGATCCTTTTGAAAAATATAGGTAATAAATAAATAATGTTAAAAAAAATATTTTTTTTTTTGATATTGCTTAATAATAACCCGTGCGAAGCCGAGATATACCGCTAGTTCTGATAAAAACAGGGGAAAAAGTAGCTGCTATAAAAATTTGCGGCAAAATCATTTAAAGCAAATCATAAACTATACCTACCAACTCTATGATATTGGTATTTTGTAAGCCTAAAGAAATAAAGTAATTGAAATCTGAATTCGATAAAACTGAGGCGCTATGCAGAAATATCTGCTGCATCCGCAACTTGCGTTGAGGTAACGGTCAACTTCTAAATATCAAAAAAGTCTAGTTCATAGGTACTTACTTGTTACACAGACTGTTTGGTGCATCGTTTGCCAAAATGAAACTGGGGGTGGAGGGGAGATTTCAACACCTTCTCGACCCCCTCAAAAAAATTTTGGTCCAACGAAGGATTTTATCTAATTTTTTTTTTCAATTTGTATGTGATATTTACAAATTTCTGCACTTAAACTTGGATTTAAAATAAATATGCGTGTAGCCATCGTGTAGCCTAGAAAGTGATTCATTTTAATTTGTAGGTAGGTAATGTTCTTCGGTTCGATCGAAACCAACTCGTAAACGATAGCTAGTTTTTATTTTTATCGTCTTACAAAGTTTCTAATAGGCTAAATGGAATTGAAAGCTCAACTTTGAAGGAAATTTAAAAAATAAATTAAACGTTGTTAAGTTCTTCGAAATCTTTTAAAAACTATCTAGTCTATCCCCCCTTTCTAACGGTAGACAACATGTCATGAAAACCTTTTACTATCTTTACTAATTTTCTTATTTTGTGTATCGAGACACATAAAAATTATGCTGTTAGGTATTTGATATTTCAAGGAATTCGAAGAACCAACGCTTAATTTTTTTAACTTCGTTCAAAATTGAGCTTTCAGTTCCATTTAGCCTGTTAAAAACTTTTTAAGACGCTAAAAAAACTGGCTATCACTTACGAGCAACTTACGAGTAATTAGTGTTTCCATCGAACAGAAGAACATTACAAATGAAAATTAATCAAAAATTTGGAGGCTACACTGCATATTTTTTATATCACATAATTTTTTTAAAAAATACCTAAAATCCTCCGTGGGTCCAAAATTATTTTGAGGGGGTTGGGAAGGTAGCAAAAATCCCCCTCCACCCCCATTTTATTTAGGCAAACGATGCACCAAACACCCTGTATATTTACTTAGTAGGAATACCTATTTTATGTTAATTTATATACATGCACTTCTATCCTTACGGGTACATTTTGTCGTTTGACCGTCAGTGCATTTTGGCATAGGTAGTATCTTTAAGGCGGGGAGCAGAGAGCACACCCAAAGAAATAGAGTACCAACCTAGGTACCTTAAATTCTAGCCTAATATAGGTAAATAAAATTATAAAGTCGGTAAACATACTGCCTACACACAATTAAGCCTGCTACAAAATAATGATAACGAACAACACAAAAAATGTGATATGAAAAAAAAAAAATAAGATAGAATGTCAGTGACAGATAATTTAGAAAGCTAGTTGCGCTATCTGCTGTGCTTTAATTATATTCAATGGTAGTATTTTTCGAGCTTAACATATTCACATCTACTCCATAAAGAAGTACCTACTACCTACCTACTATTAAATCGAAGTTTGTAGGTAGGTAAGTAATATTAACATGGTTTACGCTCTACGCCAAATTACTTTTCTGCTTGTTATAATTATGCTTTGACCAATAAAGACAATATTTAAATGGGCCATAAATCAATCCCGCAACGAATTTTGAATTTTTATATAGGTAGGTACCCTTTTGGTTGACGACGCGACGACCGACGCGACGCCCTGCGCCGGCGGCCGGCGGCGGCGGCGCGGCGCCGACGTATTCCGCTAGAAAAAATTAGAAAAAATTAAATACAGTTGGCAGCACTGTGTTTTGTGCTAACTAAACTGATATCTATGTGCTGATCACAAATCCACTAACAGTTTAAATTTCTTTCTTTCTTTTTCTATATTAATTCATTGGCGACATAAAATAATTCACGGTGGGTTGGTACTTCGCCAATTGGGCCAATTGACAGTTGGCAAATAGATATTTTAATAGGATTGGTGAATTGGCATTTGCGCCTTAGTTTTTCTTTGGGGTATGTATTATTTTTTATTTTTTTTCCGTTGTGGGTGGTATGGTAGGTGACATGACATGACAGCCTAGGGCTACCAGAAGGTTACTTTGGTAACCTTTTAGATGATTTTTAGATCAGGAAGGCTACTTCTAAGTAGGTGGATCTACTTCTGGTTCCGGTCGGCTGGTAAATGATTGATTTTGTTTGAGTTTGGTTTGAAGTGTTTTGCCCGTCAAAACTGTTTTGGTTGTATTGTTTAAACAGTTAATCCTTAGGAGAGTAAAAAATTGGCACCCAAAAAATCTAGGTAGGTATAAAACTTCGGCGGCTTGCTCCACTTGTCGTTATATTTTTATCAAAGGAATTCCTGATTTTTCAGTAACGAACCCTACGAAACTCCAAAATTAACGTGGCTCGCACCACTCCGCTAGCCCAAACTTTTTATCTGCTGTTGCAGTCATATAAAGTTTGGGGGATCTCTTTCGTTTTTTTTTTGTCATCGGAACTCCTGCTTACTTTTCCTCAAAAATACAAAATGTGTATACCTACATGAATTTTGTGCTCACCTCATCTCCTAATATTATACCTATTCATATTGTTTCCTGTAATATGAATATTAATAGTGACTATGAAGGTGAGGGTCAGAATTGTCACCCCCTAGACTTTTTTAAATATATCCGTAGTTTGACAGAAGGTTATTTATTTTTTTCCTTTTTTTCGTAGGTAGGTAATGAAGGTTACTTTTTAAGCTACAAGGTTTTATTTTGATTCTATTTTGGCCACTTTTGTTTTAAGTCAACCGACACTGTGGCAACACTGGTAGGTGATTTTCGATTTCGATAAAAAAAAATCGGTTTTGGTGGTTTACGATTTGCCTATGTACCATTTCTTTATTTTTATTTAATTGTTGTTTTTGGTACAGCGCCAATACAATACACGCGCATTGCTCAAAGTTAGCACAACATGTCTTATTTCAAAGTAATAACTTCGACAAAAGCGTCGGATATAATTCCGGTCACCAAGTATGTGTCAGGGAAAACCGGCATCACAGTGATCATTGCAGAAGTGGAAGGGCCTATCGTTGATGGGTACTTCGCCCTTGGTAAGCTCGAGTTTTTATTTGTAATTTTGTCGTAAAATGTGGCTATTCTTATAAATGCGTTTCTGTCATAGCAACTGAAGCAAAGGACGATGACGGCTTACCCCATACGCTGGAACATCTCATCTTCCTCGGCTCGGAGCGATATCCGTTCAAAGGGATATTGGACCTGGCTGCTAACCGTTGCATGGCACAAGGCACTAATGCCTGGACAGACGTTGACCACACATGCTATACTGTCAGCACTGCGGGAGATGAAGGGATGCTGACTCTGTTGCCCATTTATTTGGATCACATTCTGTTTCCGACATTGACTGATCAAGGGTTCATCACGGAAGTGCACCATGTGGATGGAGAAGGCGAGGATGCAGGAGTGGTCTACTGCGAAATGCAAGGAAGGGAAAATAATGCTGATAGTCGGTAAGATTGAAGTTGCATTTATGGTAAAACAAAGAGAGATTTTTTATTCTTCAATTCCCATCAATAAAATCAATAAGACTCATTATTTATGGTGTTTAGATTGAAAAGAATTAAGGTCATAATATCTTTATCTAGCAATACAGTAATATCTTTCTTAGAATTGGTGTTTTGCAATAACATAATTATTTCATACAGATAAACTATAATTTGAAATGTGTTTGTTTTAGATGTGAGCTACAAATGCAAAGATGTATGTACCCAAACAGTGGATATTCTTTTGAAACTGGTGGCATTTTGGAAAACCTTAGAATATCTACTGATAACACTAAAGTAAGTTTTATGGGTTGATTTAAAACCCATATACAATCAATATGCATAAGTTATAAAGTTCCCAAGTACCTAGTTAATAGAGTCAGCACTGAGATGAAGTATTTCATGGACATCATGGTTACACTATTCATGGATCTTTATCTTTTCTAACAGATGGAAATGAAAATCTGTTGACTCTAAAAATATTTTATTGATGCAAGATAGTATGTAAGGATTATTTTTCCATGAAAAAAATTACTTTATTTATTTATTGAATACATTTACTGTGGATGAACATTAACTTAGTCCAGTTGCTCAAGCTGCTTTACTTTTTATGGGTGCCTTGGGCAGAAGCAAGTAGCAAAGAAAATAATACATGTAGAGTAGATATTTTATTCTATTGAATTGAATGTTCTTATTCCAAAAATAAAATCATATGTTTGAGTAAGGTCTACAGAATGTTGACTAAACATAAAAAATATCAATTACTACTTCTACACTAACAAAATTGAGTGACATGACTGAATTTGATTGTCAGTCGAACAACCAACAGCGAATAAAGCCACATTGGCAGAATCTGCTCGGATCGAGTGGACTCGGTACCTAATCAGATGCAACTGGGATTGTGGCAACTCATAATCTGAGCGCACTCTGGCAGCAATTAAGGGTTGCCATTGCCACAATGCGTCCGAGTAGTGTGTCGGAATCCACACAGTCCGAGCAGACTCTGATTGTGTCAATTCAGCTTAGGAGATCGAAATAACAACACCCAAGGCTGATTTGCTGTTTTAAAATTCCATAAAGTAATTCAATTTATGCTATGTCTTAGTGTTATTTGAGACTTTTGAATTTTTTTTGGTTATTTTCACTGTTGTTTAAATAATAATAAGTAAATCTTATCCTAATTTTCAGGTGAGAGATTTCCACAAGAAGTTCTACCGACCGGAAAATCTGACTATTATTTTAGCTGGGCAAATAAAAGCAAAGGATGTGTTTAGAGCTATGTCCGTTATTGAAGAAGACATCATTGCTAAGGTGAGCAGTTATGCATCTTGGTGTTGCTCCACCTACAAACTTAAGTGTTTAAATATTGACCTAATGATGATCAGTTTGGTAAAAAATAGAAAGTAAGGCAACCTAGGTAAAGCTTTCAAAAAATCCCATGATTTGCATTTTTTTAACAATTTCCATATTGTCAGATAAATTGGTCCTATTACAAAGGAATGTGTGAAATGAATCATTCCGATATTTTTAGTTGTTGCATGTTTTTTCCAGTAGGAAACTAAGTTACCTTTTTGCTTGAAAAATAATTGTTTGATAGTACGGAATCGAATTGCAAGTCGACTCACACCTAATTCTAATTCTATGTAGGGGAAACGAGATCTGAACTGACATCTCGCGTAGGAGTGTGCACCTAACCGTTTTTATTTTAGTATCTGACTAGCCCTCCCCGGCTTTGCACGGGTATTTAACAAAACAAAATTGCATACGCAACCCTAACTTTTTTGAATATTTTTTTATAATATTAGTATAGATTGAATGTATTCTGTTTAGAGAGCCATAGAGAAGCTAGAGCCGTGGGTAAAGCCTTGGACCGTGGTGCCGCCGCTGCCGAACTACGGGGAGGTTAAAGTGGAGTGGCCGGCAGATACAGAGGATTGCGGACAGGTCAGTGCATTCAATTTATTTATTGTTGACTGACTTGAACACCCAAAGCGTCAGACGAAGGAAATATGCTACGGATTTTGATTGGGTTTTTTTAAATAGATAGAGTGATTCAAGCCGAATATCATCAGCCTATATTAGTCCACAGCTGGACATACGCCTCCCCTAATGAACGCCATAGCGCCCTGTCTTCAGCTTGTCGCATCCAGCATCTGCCCGCAGTCTTTCGCAGAAGGTCCACCTGCCTGGAGGGAGTCCTACACTAAGTTTACCGAGTCGCGGTCTCCACTCAAGAACGCGTTTACCCCAGCAGTTTATATGTATAACATGCTAGTTAATTATATTAGTTATCTTGTAGCCATTACACAAGCTCTGCTTAGCTTAGGGCTGGACATGGGTGATGCTGTGTGATTTTCCAGCATTATTTATTTAAAGACAACTTATTTATAGCAGTACATATACAATTAGACTTATTATAAACTTAACAAAAGCTCTGCTTAGGAGCTGGAGCTGGATGATGCTGTATGATCTTCCAGCACTATTTATTTAAAGTCAACTTATTTATAGCACTACATACAATATTTGACTTATTCTAATAACCTTAAGATATGTAAAGTCATTTATAACGAGATCTTTACCATGATTTGATTTTCATCATGGCGCATGAAACTGTGCCGAACTCGAAAACTCGAATCAAATCTTTGTAAATATCCCGTTATAAGGACTTTAGAGTTAATAACCATGATAGTTTCAAAAGTTTTGAGATATATATTTCACAGATACTGTTCGCATGGCGCGGTCCAGTGCTAACGGAGTCTACGTCGCAGAAAGAGCTGACGGCGATAGCGATTCTGTTGCGATACCTCTGCGAGACCGCGTCAGCGCCGCTGCAGCTCTGCCTAGTCGAGAGAGAGGACGCTTTGGCGGGAGATGTATGTACTCATTATCTATTAGAAAGAAAGAGAAAGAAAATAAATTTATTTAAAACCACATACATACACGCTTACCTAAATATATGTACAACAAACTTAAAACACCCCTCTCTTTATCTATGATTGAAAGTTGGAATATACAAATAAATATAGACAAATAAATTTGATTAATATAAATTTAATATTTCATTAATATTATGACAAATGCACCACCCGTGTCTGTTGGCATCTGCGCGACCGTGTTACGGTAGATTTAAATTCACACTGTACAATAATATGCTATTGTCTGCCACGCACGGCATAATATGCTATTCTCTGGCACCCTCTATGTCTGTAGAATAAACGGAACACACAAACTTTAAAAACAACAGCAACAAATAAAAGCTTATAACTGGGGTTCAGACATTATATTCTTGACAGTGATAAAGTTGAGATTTAAAGATAGCTGCATGGCTCGAGCTCCATAAGAGGTCTGCAACTTCTGAACCAATAACTCATGGCAACCCTTGGCAGTCTTCAAGACTCATTGCAAGTAGAACTTTAGACCTTAGATGATTTTTGTGGACCATCAAAGTACTGAGTAGCTCTGCCGTATTCCCCATTTTAGAGTACATAATATAGTTTGTAGTTTCACAAAGAAGAAAAGTATGAACCAAGAACATAAAACAACTCTTAGTAAATAAATTGATTCTGTGACCCAGGGAAATAGGGATTCATTTTGTATACAAACATTCATTTATATATTTATAATATACTAGCGGCCCGCCCCGGCTTCGCACGGGTATTAAACAAAAATTTCAGATATAAGACACACTAACACGATGGGTTTCACAGTTTTCATAAAAACACCCCTCTCTTTATCTATGATTGAAAGTTGGAATATACAAATAAATATAGACAAATAAATTTGATTAATATAAATTTAATATTTCATTAATATTATGACAAATGCACCACCCGTGTCTGTTGGCATCTGCGCGACCGTGTTACGGTAGATTTAAATTCACACTGTACAATAATATGCTATTGTCTGCCACGCACGGCATAATATGCTATTCTCTGGCACCCTCTATGTCTGTAGAATAAACGGAACACACAAACTTTAAAAACAACAGCAACAAATAAAAGCTTATAACTGGGGTTCAGACATTATATTCTTGACAGTGATAAAGTTGAGATTTAAAGATAGCTGCATGGCTCGAGCTCCATAAGAGGTCTGCAACTTCTGAACCAATAACTCATGGCAACCCTTGGCAGTCTTCAAGACTCATTGCAAGTAGAACTTTAGACCTTAGATGATTTTTGTGGACCATCAAAGTACTGAGTAGCTCTGCCGTATTCCCCATTTTAGAGTACATAATATAGTTTGTAGTTTCACAAAGAAGAAAAGTATGAACCAAGAACATAAAACAACTCTTAGTAAATAAATTGATTCTGTGACCCAGGGAAATAGGGATTCATTTTGTATACAAACATTCATTTATATATTTATAATATACTAGCGGCCCGCCCCGGCTTCGCACGGGTATTAAACAAAAATTTCAGATATAAGACACACTAACACGATGGGTTTCACAGTTTTCATACGGATCCCTTACTTTTTTTAACAGCATTGGGATTTTTGACATTGACTCTACACTCCATAACTGACACTGGCCGTAGAGAAAAAGCAAGCACAGTGCGCTATATATTAAACCTCTTTTTCTATTCTGACGTGCCATAATAGAAAAAGAGGTTGAATATTCAGCGCAGGGTTCAATTATTGAATTTTTCATACGGATCCCTAACTTTTTTGAAAATATTATATAGCCTATGTTCATCACGGAAAATTTAGGATTCTAATGGTGAAAGAATTTTTCAAATCGGTCCAGTAGTTTCGGAGCCTATTCAATTCAAACAAACAAACAAACAAACAAACAAACAAACAAACATACAAACAAACAAACAATCAAATCTTTCCTCTTTATAATATTAGTATAGATATGAATTACCTTAATAATACTATGGTTACCTTGCAGGTTTCATACAATCTAAGAGAGAATCTAGCAACCTGCATCACCATCAGCCTCGACAATGTGCCCGTGGATAAGTTGGAGCAAGCCAAGAACACCGCTCTGAGCTGTTTGCACAATCTCAGGGATGGAACAGAGGTATACATGCTATATTATTTGATGAGATAAGATAAACTTTATTTGTAGCTAATACTAAAACTATGACATAAATAAGCACTTTATTAGTTAAATAATCAGTATCCTAAAAATAATATAAAAACAACCATACAGTGCACTTACAAAGTAACTAGAAACTTAAGCTATAAAATGGCGTACGACTTAGCATGTGTTGTGTAGCTTTATGTAGCTACTACAACGCTGATCTTCCGTTGTAACCAGTGTGTTGCGAAACCGAAGCGGGTCGCTAGTTATTTCATAAGAGAAGAGGCGGCAGCAGTAGTGGAACACCTTTAAAACCTCACCTAAGCTGTTAGAGAGAAAAAAAATGTGAATTTTATTTCACATTAAAATTCACTATTTTTTTTTCACTATTCGCAATGAAAAGCACAGTATTTACGTCGGGTGAAAATAAGGGCTCCAAACCACTTCTCAGTAGGGCAAGCATGGGCTTTCTTGTCTAAGGTAGAATAGAGAAAAATTACGTCACTTTGTCATCGAATGCGTACATTACTTGAAATTAATTTTTTCAACTTCACTAATGTACGCAATGTATGGCGATGCAATGCCATTATTGTCTATTCTACCCTAGACAATAATCCCCGTGCTTGGCCTACAGGACTAAATAAGTTACTTCCAACCCTAGGGTAACAATGTACTTTTATATTTAATAGTTACTAGCGGCCCGCCCCGGCTTCGCACGGGTATTAAACAAAAATTTCAGAAATTATACACAACTAGCGGCCCGCCCCGGCTTCGCACGGGTATTAAACAAAAAATTCAGAAATTATACACACTAAAACGATGGGTTTCACAGTTTTCATACGGATCTTTACTTTTTTTAACAGCATTGGGGTTTTTGACATTGACTCGACATTCCAAAACTGACACTGGCCGTAGAGAAAAAGCAAGCACCCTGCGCTATACAACCTCTTTTTTCTATTCTGACGCGCCATAATAGAAAAAGAGGTTGAATATACAGCCCACACGGTTCAATTATTGAATTTTTCACGCGGATCCCTAACTTTTTTGATAATATTATATAGCCTATGTTCATCACGGAAAATTAAGGATTCTAATGGTGAAAGAATTTTTTAACTCGGTCCAGTAGTTTCGGAGCCTATTCAATTCAAACAAACAAACAAACAAACAAACAAACAAACAAACAAACAAACATACAAACAAACAAACAATCAAATCTTTCCTCTTTATAATATTAGTATAGATAACACGATGGGTTTCACAGTTTTTATACGGTTCCCCATCTTTTCTAACAGCATTGGGATTTTTGACATTGACTCGACACTCCATAACTGACACTGGCCATAGAGAAAAAGCAAGCACAGTGCGCAACCTCTTTTTCTATTCTGACGCGCCATAATAGAAAAAGAGGTTGAATATACAGCGCACGGTTCAATTATTAAGTTTTTCATGCGGATCCCTAACTTTTTTGAAAATATTATATAGCCTATGTTCATCACGGAAAATTTAGGATTCTAATGGTGAAAGAATTTTTCAAATCGGTCCAGTAGTTTCGGAGCCTATTCAATTCAAACAAACAAACAAACAAACAAACATACAAACAATCAAATCTTTCCTCTTTATAATATTAGTATAGATTAAATTCAGGTTTGTACGAAACCAATGAGGAAACACCATTATAATAAAATATATACTAAGTCCCTAATTGTAAACCCATTTTTGGAAATAATTTATTATTATTTTTTTATTCCTTTCAGAAAATAGACATGGCGCGTATCGGCCACCTCATAAAGAAGTACCTACGTGAGAGTCTAGCCATGCTCGACAGTGACTCACAGAGCGCGATTGCGTTCCGCTGCTTAGCTGATGCTTTATACTCTCGGACAGTTGATGATGTAAGTACTATTGTTGGATGACCCCCCTTTGGCCGCATACGAAACCGCAAGTTCGTAACTGGTTACGGTCAAACAAAAATTCTGTTTCGTTAGTATTACGAAAAAAAAACAAATTCGCAAGTAACTAGTTGTGTTGTATTTGCATTTCTTTATTCATCAAAAAAATATTCTATTCTTATTTCTACGACACTTTAAAGCAAGTACAATGGGCGGCCTTATCGATTAGAAGCGATCCCCTCTAGGCAACCATAAATAAAGTTTAGTAATATTTCCGTAGCTATGATTTTGCTTCGATTTCTGAGTTAATAATATTTATAACATGTTTTTTTCACGTTTATAACATTGAAATAAACTTCACAAACTATCAAAACAAAGTATCAAAACCCATGCGAAGCCGGGGCGGACTCCTAGTATTTTATAACTACGATTACCAAGCCATGTATGGTGATTTTGGTAAACCCCGTCAGTGTAATAAGTGTTTCGTAGCAGTGAATGTATTTGTTTTGAAAAAGTGAGGTTCTTACGTCGTGAGATTGTTTGTATGAGGATATATCACATAACGTGAGATTCATTTGTTTAACTCTTTTACTTGCAGTTCACAGCTCGCATGAACCCAGAGGTGCTTATTCGAGAGATGAAGAAGGAATCCGCTGCGTTCTGGTTGAATGTGCTGAAAAAATACATCACCGAAGACTTTGTATGCGTCATCGGATCGCCCAGCATAGAAATGCAGACAAGGTAATTTATAATCAAATCTTCTTCTGGACCTCACGCTATGTAGCACAACTTGTATAGTTCATGCGAATATCATGCAATATCATTTAATAATTCATCATCTTCAATATTTTTTTCTGGTTATAAATGAATATGACCTCTATGCGGTACCCTTCAGTTCGCAGGGTCAGTAAGATAACTGTAAACTACCAATAATCATAATGGGTTAATTAGATAGGTATTTATTTATTCCTTGTTGTTTAAGTACTTACAATATTACACAAACTTCCTGCCTTTCATAAATTCATATATTAATTATTTAAATGCAAAGGATTTAATGGTTCATTTATTGGTAAAATATAGTATTACATGTCATAATCTTGGTACACACTACATGAAACACAGTCGCTTCCTGCTGTATATCTGTTTGGATGCTTAGATCTTTAAATGTACGCTGCGGAAGATGTGGTTTTTTGATACATTAATTGATCCAAGAGGAAGATTTTTGCACCCGTGTGAAACCAGAGCGGGACGCTAGTACAACATAAAATATACTAAGGTATCTAGACTGTATTATAAACAAGCGCCTGTGCGAAAAGGCTAGACATATGATTTTGCGTTCGAGCGGGACAGGGCATTGCTTCTCTATCTTATCTGAACTTCTGTATTTATTGAGAAATTTAGGTTTTAGTAAAAATTTAGAGGTAACTTTGCGATTTTTTTCTACCGAGAAAATTTTATGGAATCGTGTTTTCGAAACATATGATCGATAGATTAAGTCCTGAACTTTACTATATATCAATTTCAAAGTTAAATATTCAGTAGTTTAGACGATATGGACATCCGGCGGAGATGAAAATTAGCAGTTTGAGGTAGTATACACCCTTAATAATTTTATATTAACGTATTGATAAACGTATTGAATTGAATATTAAAATTCAACTTTTAAAAGATCGCTTCTAAGTCTCATTTCAAGGTTTTTTCTCGGTAATTAATTTTATTTTTTCAATACCTCAATAAATAATCACGGTTCTTTATTATACATGATCATTCACTGACCCTGCGCGAATCGCTCATTTATTGAGTATAGTTATATTAAATAAATATTTTGTATTTTATTAACATGGGTATTGCTAATCAGGATGGCGACCGAAGAAAAGTTGAGAGTTCAGAAGCAAAAAGAAACGCTCGGGCCGGATGGTTTGAAAATAAAAGCAAAGCTACTGGAAGAAGCTATTGAATATAACGAGGTATGTATTACATTAAAGTGTATAAATAAATAGGTTTTTATATTAGGTCCTTACATATGAAATTGGCGTTTTGTATGGGAGGAACAAAAAGTCGAATATTTTTTAATATAATATATTTAATTAATCAAAGTATGAACCATTATTTTCTATGCACTTTTGCCATCTTATAGGTAGTTCATTGATCCCTTTACTAAAAAAACCAGTCGGACGGGAATCAATAAAATCTTTGAAGGCGATTTGGACTGCCCCATCGGAGTTGAATTTTTTCCCTTGCAAGAAGTTATCCAAATTTCGAAAAAAATGGTAATCTGTTGGAGCAAGGTCCGGGGAGTACGGAGGATGTCTTAGACTTTCCAATTGAAGCTCTTCTAATTTAGTAGCCGTCTGTTGCGCAGTGTGTGGTCTAGCGTTGTCGTGAAGCAGCAGTGGCGTGGAGCGATTGACCAGCCTAGGTTGTTTAGCCGCTTGCTTTTCCATCATGGTTTGCAATTGCTGACAATAGACATCAGCCGTAATAGTCTGGCCAGATTTGAGAAAACTGTAATGAACAATACCGGCACTAGTCCACCAAACGCTTACAAGTAACTTTTTTGGGGTTAATTTTCGCTTGGGGCAGGATTTGGCTGGCTGGCCAGGATCCAACCATTGCGCTGAGCGCTTCCGATTATCGTAAAGAACCCATTTTTTATCACAGGTAATGATTCGGTTTAAAATACCTTCATTATTGTGCCGGTTTAGTAATGTAACGCAGCAGTCGACGCGCGTTTGCCGGTTTGCTTCAGTCAATTCGTGAGGTACCCACCTTTCAAGCTTTTTAATCTTCCCAATTTGCTTCAAGTGAATTAAAACAGTTTTATCACTAACACCGCAGCCTGCAGCTAACTCGGACGTGGTTTGCGATGGATCCGCTTCCAAAGAGGAGAAATTTGTGATTAAAGTGGCCAGTACGAAAAACGCCAATTTCATATGTAAGGACCTAATATTTAATGTTTTTTACATTTGGATGTATTTTGTACAATGATTTTTTAATTGAACAGTGCATACAGAAAAATTTACATAAAGAAATTTTTTATTCTAACCGTAATATTGTTGTAAAGATTACTCATTCAATAAAAACTATTTTAGACGAGTTTCATCTCTTAAAAATAAAATTGTTTGACCACATCTGTGGCGCGGCGTATAATAAAAAAATCTGCTTGGGTCTAGGTGATGATGTGTGAATTGTCCAGCATTATTATTATTTGTTTATAATATTTTTACATAATTTTAATAATAATCGGTCCAGTACTTTCGGAACCTTTTATCCAATCAAACAAATATATCCTTATATTTGTTTTTATTATAATAAATAAATAAACAATCTAGTAATATAAAAATCTGTCCTAGCGAGAACCGCCAACGGGCACGCTAGCCGCCATCCCCATACCGTCGTGCACCAACCTGAAATGTCATAACATCAAGTCTTGGAGCTTAGACACGGAGCCATGCCCTTACATGGATCTGAAGGAGCTACCTTTGTACGCGAGGGTCGACAGCTTGAAGACTAACTTTGTTTATGTGAGTACCATTTCATTTATTTTTGGGATCTGGTTGTTTTCTATGTATAATAAAAAATATATATCTATTTAATAATATTGTATTACGTATATCAGTCATCTAGTACCCATAACACAAGCTCTGCTTAGCTTGGGGCTAGATTATGCTGTGTGGATTGTCCAGCATTATTTATTTATTTATTATTTAGAAACAATTTACAAATGTGTCGCAATTTCTCAAATCTTTCTTAAACAAAAATTACAAGTATGTATCCCAGACTTAATCTACGACTAATAATATAATAATCCTAGTATGTATTCAATTTCCATGTCAAAATAATTAAGTAATAAATGTCAATTTTAAAATAAAAGAAATAAAATTTAAAATTATAACAATAACATTATGAAAAACATATAATATATAATTACAATGTCAAAAATACCTTATTTACTGCTTCAATAGAAACGGTGGTCAAACAAAAACTATTATTTTACCGACTGGTGATAGAAAAATTTAGTCTACTGGACCTTACTGCTTATCAATAGAAACGGGGTGCTCAAACCAAAACTGTGATTTTACTGACTGGTGATAGTAAATGTAGGCTATGGGTAATAAATAGATTGATTTTAAATAATCAGAATTATATCTCAATAATTTATCCGCAAAGATATCAGGTACAATTTATGGTCTCATTATATATAGTAAGCTAGTTTCAGTTTAGTTGGTGGACTAGCCCTTACAATAGTTAAGATAAAAATATATAATAAAAATCCGGTTTTTTTTTTAAAAAGACGAAAATGTTTCTAATTTGTTGACGAATTTGCTAGCAATAAACTAAAATGACATTATCCAAAGAATAACAGACAATTCTGGCTTCTAAATTTAATAAATTCTAAAAATTTGTTCAACTTTTTTAAACTAAATTGGTGAGACAAGACAAACACATCAATCCTGGAAGTAAGGTGCAATTCTGCCCTTAGAATTGTACAAATAGGCCGATAAAAACATAAAGAATATTCTTCAAAATCATCATTAAAACTGAATCTAATCCTGATTATCGCCATAGATCAACGATCTAAGCTAAAAATAATAATATTTATTGAAAAATATCTAAGACTTAAAATTATAACATTGTTGATCCCCACACCACACTAGGATAAACCTGTATCGTTGGGACCACCTTCCTATGGGTTCATTATATAAACTAATCAACGAATGTTTCTTCATTCCAGATCAACCTGACCTTCGACACTTCAACCCTAGACAACGAGACGCGCTACTGGATTCCCCTCTACAAATCCGCGCTGGCGGAATGCCCGGTCCGCCGCGTCACCGAACTAATCCCCCACCAGGATATCATATCCCTGAAGGAACGACTTACTATATCCTTCTCCGTGAAGATTGGAGCGGGGAGTTCTGGAAACTTCTGCGTCGGAGACTTTAGTCATTTTCTGTTTCTTGAGACGCGGGTATGTCAAAGAAATTGTTGTGGCTTTATCTATATTGATATTATAAAGAGAAAAGTTTGTTTTGATTGAATAGGCTCCGAAACTAGGTACTGGACCGATTTGAAAAATTCTTTCACCATTAGAATAAATTCTTAATTTTCCTTGATGAACATAGGCTATAGAATATTTTCAAAAAAGTTAGGGATTCGCATGAAAAACTAAATTTTTATTAAATACTCGTGCGAAGCCGGGGCAGACCGCTAGTGTGATAATAAACATACTGAAATCAGAGGGTTAGGAGTTTGAATTGAACATTGGCATCCTGCATTTGCTACTAGTAACTTTGGTAGCGAGTGTTTTTGTTTCATTGCTGTGATGGATTATCCAGGATTATTTATCTCCACGTATTTCTATTTCTAAGTGAAAGAACTGATATCTGCACTGACATCTCGCATGGAGTGTATTGTGCATTATCCCCCTGCCTAAACAGGCAAACCTAACCTAACCAGCCCAGCTCCTTGGAAGTACCGGAGCAGGACCTTTAGTGATTAACAGCTTCGAATCACAGAAAAGCTTCTGTGGGTGTGGATAGGGTTGATGTCTCAATGATACTCATCAACCCCTTTTTCCGTCTGGCCTCCTTTATCTCCACGTACCAACAATCAACATTCATTATCTAAACTATGGCTGACCGCGCATAGCGCATCATGACAAAACGCGAATAAAAGTTGCAACTTAATAACTAATCCGGCGATAGCAAGGCAACGTCTGCCCGTCTGCGGTGTTTTACCGCTGGGCTGGATAGCTTACTCTGTGACAAAAAGAAGCTTAGCCCACACAATAGTACCTGTGAGCGGTCTCGTATAATATCACATTCTGCTTCAAAGTAAAAATTACCCTCTACTCCCCATTTCAGTGTGAACCCGAAGACTACGAAGAGCTAGTAAACTTCCTGTACGAGATTCTCTTCGCGGCTGAGCTGACGAAAGAGAGGCTGCTCGTCTGCACGCAGCGGTTGATCAACGACGTCGCCCCGATCCGGCGGAAAGGGGGGAAGATGGTCACCGACACGCTACGGGACAGTATATTCCATAAAGACAGCAATGTGCACTGCTGCTCGCTGCTTAGGCAACAAACGTTCTTGAAAGGTATGTTGATTTGTTTGCCTTTTGTGGTGGGTGATGTGGCTGGGGTAAACGTGTTCTTGAGTGGAGATCGCGACTCGGCAAGTTCCGAAACTACTGGAACGATTTGAATTAATGGTGTTAAGTCTTTTACCATTAGAATCCTACATTATCTCTGATATAGGCTATAGAATATTCAAAAAAGTTAAGGATCTATATGAAAACATCAATATAAATCATTGAAGTTTTAACCCAACGTCTGTGTAAAAATTTATAATTTTAGAAAATTTTGTTTAATGCTCCGCCCATTCGATGCAGGGGCGGATCGCTAGTAAATAGTAACATTAAAAACTGCTGCATGATGACTTGATATTATTGAAATATCTTACAGGGCTCCTTGACAAAGTGAACGCAGGCGGCGACACAGCGCAGGAAGCAATCGCAGAAGCGACGGCCGCTTTCAAGAAGATCACACAGAACCTGTGGCTCCATCTAGCGACCGACTTCGAGAGATACAAGCTCAGCAGCGAGCCTTGGAAGAAATTCGACTGCGAGAACGAGATATATCCCAGAATGTGAGTCTTTTGTGTTTATAAAAAGGTCCAGGGCTTTATGTAGAAATACACTGGCTACAGTGGAGTGTAGTGACACAGAACCTGTGGCTCCATCTAGCGACTGACTTCGAGAGATACAAGCTCAGCAGCGAGCCTTGGAAGAAATTCGACTGCGAGAACGAGATATATCCCAGAATGTGAGTCATTTATGTTTAATAAAGTCCAGGGCTTTTTGGATCGTACGATAAGAGGTAGAAATACACTCATCGATTACATCATCATCAAGATTGCCTGGGAGAAATCGCTCTCATCGATAAGGTCGCCTCTTGTACTGTCATTATTTTTATTTACATTTAAGAATTTAATGTATTTTATAAAATTTGAATAAATGCTTATTTTGTAAGCTTAAAGAAATAAATTTATTGAAATCTAAATCTTAAATTCACGGCTGTATGGATGACACAGAAATCTCTCGCCTATTTAAGCAAAAATTAAAACACTTTACTAAAACATCTCATTATACCTATATTCCAGACCGAAGTTATACAGCGACGCATCCCTCCTATCGAACTGGGGCAACGGTTTCGTGCTGGGCGTCGGCGGCGAGGAGTCTTCGCACCTGCGCCAGTACAGCCCCGGGCCCAGCGGACACTTGCTGGTGGACGTCGCGCCGCTCACTGTGGCTCTCAACTACTTCACGCAACTAGAGGTCAGATCATAGCTTAGAAGGTTATTGAACGCAGCTGTGAATTTAGCCGCAGTTCAGGGTTATTGAACGCAGCTGTGAATTTAGCCGCAGTTGAGGATTATTGAACGCAGCTGTGAATTTAGCCGCGCAGTTCAGTTATTGAACGCAGCTGTGAATTTAGCTGCAATTCAATAAAGACAAAATAATCATGGCATTGAAATAATAATTATTAACAAAATGTTATAAAGAAAAAAAGTCAGTTAGGCAACTTTCTAGAGTCGATTTAGCAAATGACAGTCATTGTTACTTGTTATAAAATAGTTATTTCACATTAAATTCCTGTTATTTTTTATTTTTTGATATGGTCAGATAATAGCTTAGAAGGTTATTGAACGCAGCTGTGATGTAAATTTAACTGCAGTTCAATATTGATGTGTGTTATTGCAATTACCTATGCAGACAACGGAGCAACTATTCCGTCAAGTGGCAACTCACAACTAGCTATATAATATAGTACTATTTATAGTGTACAATTGAAAGCTTAGTTAGAGTTTAGTTAAGAACCGTTTTATATTTACAGTCTGCGTAGCGTCTTTGTAATCTGCTTTACTATTTATTTTTAAATTGTGTGTACTGTGTAGTGTCTTACATAGTAGTCTAGTTTACCTTACCTTTATTTTTAAAGTCTTAATTACTGTTTTAGTATTTCAAATTACCTTATGTATGACAGTAATTACAAATAATTAGCTCGACAGCAATACCTGCTCTGTCCTCTTAACCACTATTTCCTTAAATTCTTTATTATATCAAGTTAAATATACTTATACAAATTGTAAAACCGAAAATTTGTCTATTTGTGAGAAGTGCAAAGACGCCAAAGCTATTGCACGGATCATGCTGAAATTGAGAAACATAAGGCTACACTTCGATTCATTATAATTATAATATATTTTAATATAATAATTATATTATGATCTTAGAGGCGCAAATATGCAGGTCTCGACAGAGCCTACAAATTTGTCCGTGGGGTACCGAGGCTCTCCGGGTCTTCAAAAAATTATCTGAGCATCTGGTCGAAGCGACGTGTGACCCGAGAGCTGGACAATATTTGGCGCAGCGCATCAGCATTGCCATACAACGTGGCAATGCAGCCAGCATCTTGGGTACACTCCCAACTGGATTGATATGGATCAGTTGAGCTACCTGTAGTTTGTTCGCAACAGTCTGCAGTTAGCTCAATTGTTTCAATTGTAAATACTAGTTTTTATTTAGTTAGATCATTGTAATTTTATTTGTTAATAAAGGCGTTTTGCCCTCTTAAAAAAAATATATATATTATAATAATAATATGTGTGATTCCCTCAGGGTCCCATGTGGCGACTGATCCGAGGCTGCGGCCTGTCCTACGGCTACAGACTCGAGCAGTACAACGATATCGGATGCATAGTGTTCGCGCTCAGTCGCGCTACCAACGCCCTCGGTGCTTATAACAAGACTAAGTCGATACTGGTAAGTAAAATACTATGAGACAATACTATTTTAACGGGTATTTATCGCGTTTATTTAACTATTTTCCCCGACGTTTCGATAGGTTTACAAACTGTCGTGGTCACGGGTTGACTATCATCATCATCAGTCATCCCGTTATCGCTGGATCATTGATTAATCAAAAAATGGTTCATATTTCGTACCTGGACTTATATCATGAATGAAACTCAGTGTTGTATCAAGTTACATAACCACAAATAATAAAATGAGAATAAAAGTCTCAAGAAGAAATGAAAAACAACTCGTATTCCTATTGCAGATAACATCATAAGATTATAAGTAAAAGCTTTATATATATAAATATTATATATGTAATAATATTGTATCAGTCATCTAACTGCTTATTTTGTAAGCATAAAGAAATAAGTTATTGAAATCTGAAATCCCCGAAATTTTACAAAGTCAATAATAACAATAAACATAAATAATGTGTATTCTTACAGGAGGAATACCTTGCAGACCCCAAGTTCGACGATGATTTGTTCGCATCAGCTAAAAGCGCCTCCGTGTATGAAACCGTGGAGTCAGAGAAGAGTATCGCTTACGTCGTCAGCCAGTCTCTTATTAACTATCTGAGACAGGTGCCTCAGCAATACAACAGGTCAGTCAATAAATTGTACAAAAATATTATTTTATTATCGAATAACTTGAACTCACTAATATTTTATAATTTTCCAAGTGTAGCTTCATGTTTTTCAATTTCAACATGATCCGTTTTGTAGCTTTAGCGACTTTACACAACTTACAAATGCACAAATTTTTGCTTTATATTGTGCTTGATATAATAAAGGATTTAAGGAAATAGCTTCACAAAACAGCATGATACTTTCTCTCTTTCCGTCTATAAAGCCTTGATACAACTTTTCTATATATTTTGCTGTCTTGTTGTTATAGACGACCTCTGTGGCACGGTGGGTGAAGGTCCGCCTGCTACACAGGTGGTGGCGGATTCAATTCCCGCCTTGGGATAAATTATTGTACGATCTGCAGATATTTGTATGGGTGTGCTGGTCTTTTTAAAACATTATATTCTACAATATATGTATTACATATTGTATGTACTAAGTATATCAGATCCCATACACTGCTTTGCTTAGGTGTGTATTGTCCAGCATTATTTATTTATTAATTATAATGTTGTGCTGGAGATATGCAGGAAGAAATCGACACTTGGGACATATATGCACATCTCTCATTCATTACTGTGCGGGTAATGAGAGATGAACCTTTTTTGTAATGTCTGGAATTATTTTCTGATTGATGTATACCTTATGCAGGGACCTGGTATGCGCCATTTCCGCGGTAACTCCTGAATCGGCGCACGCGGCGGCCGCTCGCTGGCTGCCCTCACTGTTCGACCACGCTAAAAGCAAGCTCAGCATCGTCTGCCATCCGAGGAAGGTCAATGATATACAGATCGCGTTTGAGAAGTAAGTTGCTACCTGTATCATTATCTGGTACGGCAGTACTATAGATGAATTTTTAAAAGGTGGCATCAGTCTTATTTTTATAACTAGCCGCGGCTACGTCACAAATTTAGACCTCCATACTAAAACATATAAGTCGTGGCAGCTTTTGAAAATTTATTTATCGGTGCGAAATGCACATAAAAAATTATCTTGGGCTTGCTCGATAAGAATATACGCTTAGCTAAGCTTCTACAAAATCAATGCTCTCGAAAATAAAAGAAACAAAGGAAGAATTTTAGCCTCTTGTGCATAAAGTTCGCACAGTTGCGTTTTAAACAATGTTAGCGTCGAAGAATGAGATTCAAGTGTTGATATGATATGATTTTGTTGGCTCGTTATTACAATTGTTTACACCTATCTATCCTAAATTATGTTATATAGCACTATTATATAAGAACTTCAATTTCCTATACCTACATATTATTTTTCCTAGAGGTAATAAACATGTAAAAAAAATTTGTACATATTACTTATTCTCATTGTAAGTGAACTTTTATAATTTGTTTGAGAAATAAAGCTTCTTTATCTTCATATTGTAATGAAATAATGTTTTCTTTCTTTTCAGAATCAACAATATGAAACTGGAAGCATTCGAGTCAATGGAAGCCTCGCATTTAAACAAATGAGCATTTATTGAATTATAGTCACTAAGCGTTAACAATTTTAATTGATATTATACATTTTATAACAATTATTAGTAAACATTTTCACCTCTGCTGTAAATGCTTGGCTGTGCCTTACGTTATTTTAAATATTATATTATGTATCTTTAACCTTATAATCCATATTTTTAACCTTATAATCCAATAAAGTATATAAAGGAAAAGCCATCGTATTTCGATAATAATTTTAATTACCGTTTATCTTATCCTAATATCTATACAAAAAATATAACTTAAATTTAATCAGATAATTAGTGAACATCATTATAAATCATCTCACAACCGCTGCAACACCTCCACATATAATTCAAACCTCATTCATATAATATTATCAATGTTCAACATTATTTCTTTCTAACAGAAAATACTGTTTATAAAGCCTTTAGGCGCCTGTTTACCTTGTTAACAATAAGATTTCGGACACAATATAATAACTAACATTTGAGGCTTTTCTCTTAGTTTGGCCACAATCATACCTGATGGTAATTGACTATGTGGCACATGATGTATTACGAAAGTCTAGAAGACTAAGTGTCTTCACTCTTGTTTTGTTTGTGGGTATCTTCGAATCCACGATAGGAACAGCACATCAGCCCAGATATGTTCAGACTTTCCTTTCGTTATTATTTTGAATACAGTAACATATCTATTAAGGCTTCGGTGACGGATGAATTTCCCATACAAACATAATACCAAAATGATTTGTAATTTGAGCATATTTTCACCTAGATAAAATCTATTTAATACAAAGTAGCAGTTCATGATAAAAATATGCTCAAATTACAAATCATTTTGGTATTTTTTGTATGGGAAATTCCGAAGCCTTAATCTTTTATAATATTTATTCATTTCAGCCTTAATTGGCAGTTAGCGATGTCCCAATTTTTGAATATTTTAAGAATTTTTTTTTTTGTTGTCTCATTTAATGTGGTCGTAGCAGCGTCTTCGTGTAAACTAAGTAAACAGGCAACTAATGGCTTTATACTAACAATTTTTTAGAATGTAGCGAGAATAACATACATAAACTACAAGAAGTAGTAAGAATATGTAGTCGAATAGATATAGTAAATTGAGCTCATCACTGCGTCCTTGCGATATCTACCACTACTTTATAATTTTTATCAAAGATTCCATTAAATTTAATTTCGAACAGCGTTGAGCGTATCATATAGACCAATAGTAATTAATACTGGTTATTTTGTTAATGGATATAGAAATGCATTGTCATTGTGAATATGGTACAATAATAAAGAGGCCTTGTACTGCTTAACAAAAGCTAAGGGAAAACTTTAGTAGGCCTAACTAACTGTACTATTTTACTAACACATACAGGGTGATTCGAGTCTGTTCAATCATGAGATGAATTAATTCCCAAATTCATTGGCTAGTTTTGTAAAGGAAAACTTAGTTTCTCGATTCTCCCTGCTGTGTTGAACGATTATAAATTAAATAATGTTAAAACTACTTAATTAATAAAATTAAATTGTACATGCAAAGTCGATATTTACAGGTCAACCTTCTCTACATCTGTAGTGAATAAACGTAAATTTTTGTAACAATAACGTCAAGGGAGCATATTTTATATGCACATGAATAGAGCACCAACTTGTATATTTCGAAAATACTTGATTTTTGAAGCAATAATTTTGTAGCTAGGAATATTTGCCAATATAATAATTTCATTTACTTACAATAATTCACGATCTCAACGCTTTACAAGAAATCATCTTACTTTGAACAGAGATTTGGTAAATGTTAACGCATTACACTACTCTATATTATTTACCTATAGACATCTATCTGACGATTAAAATTCTCTAGTAAATAAACGTCTAACTATAGTTATTCTACAAACTACGTAATAATAAAGAGGCGGCCCCATTTACTCTACTCAAATAGTTCATCCCTGAACCAGAAAAGACGCGCGACTCACCGACGACACATCGAGTTTCGACAACTCGCCTGCTAATCGTATAAGTTAAATATCAAGCCAAGTTTACACTATCAAGTACTTTGCGTGTTGATAATGTAAACCTGCCTCATTATATCACGACACATTTTTGTATACAATTTAGGTACATCCAGCGTAACCAGTCTTTCAAAAACTAAACATCTCGCGTATCGATTCCCGCGCATATATTTGGGGCAATTAAAATTAATATGGAATTAAAACTTTAGATTCACCATTGAGTCGTTGATCTGACGATCTTTCGCAGTTCTGTTTCGCTGCTAGCACAGTACTGTCAACATCAGCTTAGCCAATAGCACTGGGTTCATTTACTTATTTATAGAATCAAATGGCATACAAATGCCAATCCATCCCATAGGCTTGCCAGTTGAGCTAAGCACTTTATCCCTCACATTGCAGATGCAAACCTTTAGCCTTACGTATAAAAGTTTGGTACTTTAACCTCGTATAGTCCACATTGCTATAAGACTAGTTTCCATCCACCAGTATAGGTAGTATTCATTACTAAAAGCCGTTTAGATCGTTTTAAAGAAACGTCAAAAAACTGCAACAAATTTCCATCCATACAATAATTCTCTCTTGTGTTATACCAACAGGAAACTGCACAAAACCGGAATCGTTCTAACTCTGGTCGTTGAGCCTTACAGCTATTCTACTGGCCGAACCATAGGACCTTTACTTTTATAAGCAAGGCGTCAGTCCTCTTACATCATGCTAGTATCTATAGTCTGCGAGTTGATGAGAGCCTCGCGTATGTACCCGCTGACACTGGCCTCGGCTACAAGATGGAAGCAGTACAGATGTTCGAAACTCTTCAGCGAGATGGATCGGAGCGCGGGCAGTCGTAACAGCAGCGCCGCGAATCTGCCTTCCTCGGTGCTGTGCGAGCGGCGAGTGTACTCGTCGAGGCAGGAAAACATCTGGAACGGGGAATTGTTGGTTAGTAACATGGTCTGGGCTAAACAGCAAGCTACCGCCAAATGGCTGGGGTCCATAGATATACGATGTCGATGATGGGAGCGGAAGGGACGCATCATTGACACGTTTGCAGACGGTGAGGTCTATAGCGTTTTTTTAATCAAAAGCGGAGACGAAAAATCTCGAAAACATGAATTGACTCCATAAGACCATCCCTTTATAAAGAGGGTACTCTTTATAAGAGGAGAGTCTTATGGAGTATATTGGAGCCGATAGATTTATTTCCAATGGAGGCTAAATAAAACAAATAATTTTGGATTAGCTTTGCGGTTAATACTTATGATTATATTTTTCTTATCAACAAAATTTTAATCATTGGGTACCAATGAAACGCAAATTAATTTTTGCTAAATCATAGTGATATATCTATACTAATATTATAAAGAGGAAAGATTTGATTGTTTGTTTGTATGTTTGTTTGTTTGAATTGAATAGGCTCCGAAACTACTGGACCGTTTTGAAAAATTCTTTCACCATTAGAATCCTAAATTTTCCGTGATGAACATAGGCTATATAATATTTGCAAAAAAAGTTAGGGGTCCGTATGAAAAATTAAATAATTGAACCGTGCGCTGTATATCCAACCTCTTTTTCTATTATGGCGCGTCAGAATAGAAAAAGAGGTTGAATATAATAACGCACGGTGCTTGCTTTTTCTCTACGGCCAGTGTCAATTATGGAGTGTCGAGTCAATGTCAAAAATCCCAATGCTGTTACAAAAAGTAAGGGATCCGTATGAAAACTGTGAAGCCCATCATGTTAGTGTGTATAATTTCTGAAATTTTTGTTTAATACCCGTGCGAAGCCGGGGCGGGCCGCTAGTTAAGATTAAAGAGGGTACTCTTTATAAGAGGAGGGTCTTATGGAGTCAATTCATGTTTTCGAGATTAGAGAATAAGACCATCCTCTTATAAAGAGGTACTATTTGAAAGAGGAGCGTCTTATGGAGTAAAGAAGGTGTGGAAATGGCGGCTCAATGACAATTCAGACACGTTATAAAGATTTATCGCCTCCGGTCCGTTTTGATATAAAGTCCCTTACCCAGTGATGGTGTACCTAGTAAGCAACCTATCAATATTATCCATGTTGGCTGCTAGGGAGCCGAGAGATTGCCGATAGCATTTTCAAGTACAAAATAAAATTGAGTCCTATCAACAATTCGCCTGGTAAGAGTTTAAATTACTCCACCCTATCTCAAATGACGGCTAAATAAAACAAACCATTGTGGATTTGCTAAACTAGCTTTGCAGTAATCACTTATGTTTATTCTTATCAACAAAATTGTAATCGTCGGACCAATGAAACGCAAATTTATTTCTGCTAAATCATTAGTAAATCATGGTCACATGACTACTTATTTGCAAAATAACTTTGGAATGGACAAGGTCAAAACAACCAAACACTATTTCAATAGGATGATTAAGCATAAAGTCAGCAGAATTCTGCTTACTAATAAGACTTACTACTAAACTTTACTGACTTTACTTAAAAAGTGGCCCATAATGTTGTTCCAGGTCATAAACTATCTGTGTACCAAATTCATCAAAATCCGTTTAGTACTTTTGATATGAAAGAGTAACAAACAACCATCCATGCTTACAAACTTTCGCGTTTGTAATGTTAGTAGGATGCAATGTCTCAGAATCATCCAAAGAATACACAGTCAAAGAGCTTTATTTCCTTTAGACCTTACAGGGTTTACAGGGCTTTTTCCTCAAAAAATAAATCTTAATTTTACCTTTTCCCGAAGCACCTCAACCTCCTGCTTGTTTTTCAATCCCTTAACATCTGAAATAGAAGATTGGTAACATTTATCACGGCTCGCACATATTTACTAGGTTATAGAACATCTTATCAGGCAACAAGGAACTCTTTGAGTTTATCCCGTCGGAAATTGTGTCTGATATTTTCGACGGATTATACATATTACCCTATTACTGCGATTGCAATTCTCCTTAAAATTTGTATATATTCTGCCCACAGTTTGCACGCAACACAAGAGATTTTAATAATAATAATCGTGTAAAATCCGCACAGCATCAAATGGCCTCACGCTAAGCAGAGCTTGTGTTATAGGTGCTAGCTGACTGATGTACCTACCTATTTAATCATCAACATCATCATCAACAGCCTATGATAGTCCACTGCTGGACATAGGCCTCCCCTAATGAGCGCCATAGAATGCATTACTCATCATTTGGGGGTTATTGCCCATAATCCCCACGCTGGGCATGCGGGTTGGGGATCGCAGTTCGGTGTAGTTGTTCTGCAGAAGGCGCTGCTGCCCGCCCCCCGCTGCGTTTCCCTTAGTCGCCTCTTACGACACCCACGGGAAGAGTTGGGGTGGTGAAATTCTATGCCGGCACCACACGGCTTAATACAATACATTAAATACGACCAGAACACCCTGAAAAAATATATTTGTACTCAGGCCGCAACCCGAACCTCCTGCATTGCAGGTGGACCTTCGCTGGCCGCGTCATAAAGGTCCAGATACGTTTCCCACCTCGGTTCAAATGTTTGTACGAACTGCAGACATTTGTTAAATGTTCTGAATATTCAATAAAATCTATCATAAGTATATAATTTATTAAATATCTTCTGGAAGAAATTGCTGTAAGCGATAAGGCTGCCAATTTCATGGCCATAGAGCAAGTTATTTTAGTTCCAATTGTATTCTATTAAAAGGCTATGAAATAAAGAATTATAATCCATAATAATAATAATAAAAAAATATTTCAAAACAAGCGTTTCCTAATCTATATATTTTTCCAAATATTTTATCTAATTTAACTAAATAATCTAAACATAAAATTTTTGTGTTTCTTAGCTTCCAACATAGGACTGCAGCACTACACTAAATGGTTATACTTGTGTCATGCTACATTCCTTCAAGGGTAATAATCAGATGTGTTACAAATTCGGGGAACAATATAAATGTCTATCTATCTATTATTTCTATAGAAAGCGGCCGAGCCCACGCCGGGATCGACCCCCACTGATGTCAAGTAAAGCTATTCACCTGGGTTGAGGAGTATCACCGCCTTCAGCGCGACGTACTCTGACTGGTCCATGTTGAGGGTGCGCATCTTCAGAGACAGCTCCGAGAGCACGCGGTCGAAGATCTGCCCCACGCCGGCTTGCAGCGCAGAGTTCCGGTGCAGAGTCATGCCTGGAATATGGAGAAATAATATGTATTAACAATCTATGGACGAGTTCAAAATCATTGTTAAATCTATCAAATACTTGCAATAACCTACTAACAAGCCGTGTGTTGTCAGCATAGAATTTCACCACCCCAACTCTTCCTATGGGTGTCGTAAGAGGCGACTAAATGAAACACACTAGGAGGCGGGCAGCAGCGCCCTCGGCATGCCCAGCGTGTGGATTATGGGCAATAACCCCCCAAATAATTAAAAATGCCCATTAGGGGGGCCTAAGGTCCAGCAGTGGACTATTATAGGCTGATGATGATGATGAACCTACATCTATACCTACTAATATTATTAAGAGGAAAGATTTGAATGTTTGTTGTTTAAATTGAATAGGCTCCGAAACTACTGGACCCATTTGAAAAATTCTTTCACCATTACATTTTCCGTTAAATTAGGGGTTCCGAATAAAAAATTTAATTATTGTTAAAACCCGTGCGAAGCCGGGGCGGACCGCTAGTTATTATGTATATCAGGTATCAAGTACCTATAACACAAGCTCTGCTTAGCGTGGGGCTAGATAATGCTATGTGGATTGTCCAGCATTACTTTATCCTATTAATATAGAATTCTGTAAATAAAAATGTGAGATTAACTCAAGGTATGAAAATTTGCCTTAAAAATTATATTCTATATTGACACAATGTTTCTTATGACAATCGCCATCTTAACTGATTGGTTTAAGTGCTGTCTCAAGCGCACACCATCCGTACAATTTGCAATTTAAACCGAACTTCATGTGGAATTGGATGATTGAAACCGAAGCAGATACTAATGATGGCTTAACGAGCTAACAGCGTCCGCCTTTGGATCCGGTCGTGTTGTTTGCAGTGACGTCACCACGAAGGTTATACCGATTTACATAAATGTGTCCCTTTGACATTGATTTATACATTGGCTAGCCTGACTAATGTCCTTTTATATTGATGAGTAAGTAAATGGACGTTATTAAATTCTATTCTGAGAATCAGTTTTATCAAAGAGAATAAAGTGTGATTTAAAAAAAAAAATTAACAATATAACTGTATTGTCAAACAAGTTCCTGATATAGACATTTTCAGTGATAATCTCAATAAATTCAAGTTTGAAGTGCTGTAACAATTCCAGCTTGAAGCTACCGCTTCGCAATTAACTGTTTTTTCCTTTTTAATATATTTTTTTATAATATTATTTATTTTTCAGAAATAACGTGTCAAAAGTTTAGATACCATATTTTATTCTTGCTGTACCCATATAACTTTGATATTTAGTGCCTATAGTTTATATAATATTACAATGTTGTGTCCACCTGTTATTAGCCTTATAGAAGTGCTTATGTATGTGTTATATTAGGTCCTTACATATGAAATTGGCGTTTTTCGTACTGGCCACTTTAATCACAAATTTCTCCTCTTTGGAAGCGGATCCATCGCAAACCACGTCCGAGTTAGCTGCAGGCTGCGGTGTTAGTGATAAAACTGTTTTAATTCACTTGAAGCAAATTGGGAAGATTAAAAAGCTTGAAAGGTGGGTACCTCACGAATTGACTGAAGCAAACCGGCAAACGCGCGTCGACTGCTGCGTTACATTACTAAACCGGCACAATAATGAAGGTATTTTAAACCGAATCATTACCTGTGATGAAAAATGGGTTCTTTACGATAATCGGAAGCGCTCAGCGCAATGGTTGGATCCTGGCCAGCCAGCCAAATCCTGCCCCAAGCGAAAATTTACCCCAAAAAAGTTACTTGTAAGCGTTTGGTGGACTAGTGCCGGTATTGTTCATTACAGTTTTCTCAAATCTGGCCAGACTATTACGGCTGATGTCTATTGTCAGCAATTGCAAACCATGATGGAAAAGCTAGCGGCTAAACAACCTAGGCTGGTCAATCGCTCCACGCCACTGCTGCTTCACGACAACGCTAGACCACACACTGCGCAACAGACGGCTACTAAATTAGAAGAGCTTCAATTGGAAAGTCTAAGACATCCTCCGTACTCCCCGGACCTTGCTCCAACAGATTACCATTTTTTTCGAAATTTGGATAACTTCTTGCAAGGGAAAAAATTCAACTCCGATGGGGCAGTCCAAATCGCCTTCAAAGATTTTATTGATTCCCGTCCGACTGGTTTTTTTAGTAAAGGGATCAATGAACTACCTATAAGATGGCAAAAGTGCATAGAAAATAATGGTTCATACTTTGATTAATTAAATATATTATATTAAAAAATATTCGACTTTTTGTTCCTCCCATACAAAACGCCAATTTCATATGTAAGGACCTAATATATAAGCTGGTGGCGTTCCGTACTGTAAAATAAATAAAAAATAATAATTAATAAATAAAAGTTACTTACCAGGCATAAGACACATGAGCTGAGGCGGCGAGCTGTTTCTACCATCCAAACCAACTCTTTCGTCTGTCAGGTACTGAAAGCAAAGACAATACACATTTGAGTAAAGCATGTGATAAGGCCGCCCTTCAACTTGCTCTATAACATGTCTGTTTGTTATGTTCTATTTGTATGGTATAATAAAGTATTTTATATCAATCTAAACTTATTAAAAATATGTAATTGCAAGGGATTCTTTTTGAAAATAGTTTAAAACCATTAAACCATTATCTATTTGGTGTATGTACCTTTTAGATAGATAGATCTTTATTGCAAAATTAACAAAACAATTAAAAACAAAATAAAAATACCAAGATATTGACAATTGGCGGTCTCATCGCTCAAATGCAATCTCTACCAGGTACTGACATGATGGAACACAATATGTGGACAGTGGCTGTTTGCGCCTAATTTCAAATTAAATAATAAATAAATAATGCTGGACAATCCATACAGCATCATCTAGCCCCAAGCTAAGCAGAGCTTGGGTTATGGGTACTAGATAACTGATATACATAATATTAATATACAGTACATATATAGATATTTTTTATTATTCATAGAAAACAACCAGAACACCCTGAACAAATAATAATAATAATAGTAGATCGTACAAATATTTTTCCCGTGGCGGGAATCGAACCCGCAACCTCCTGCGTCGCAGGCGGACATTCGCCCACCGCGCCACAGAGGTCGGTTATCATTATCAGCCGCAAGGTTCCCTCAGCACATGTATTCCTCACCTCCATGGAGCGCCAGGCTATCGCGAACAGCAGCAGCTCGTTCCAGGAGCTCTTGATGAGCAGCACCTGGTCGTCCATCTCCAGCTGGCTGAAGTGGGGGATGTCGCGCGCCCATATCACCAGCGCCGCTATCTGCTTGTTACCTGGAACATGAAGTGTACTTGTTTATTGTTTATGTTCAAACATTGCACTCCCAATAGGGCACAATACATTGATACATTCTAAGATCTATTGTAACATGTATTTCTTGCAATAAATTATTTGATTTGATTTGAACACGAAATATTTTTTTTTTGTAAGCAATTAATAATTCATCAATACCATCAGCATTCCGTTCAATTGTACTGGTTTGAATTTGGTTCATTAGTTGTAATTTTTTTTGTAAATTTATTATATTAAAAACTCAAGTAGGTTAAATTACCCACATATAACTTTGTCTCTTTCTCCCGTTTCTATGGAAGAGAACTTTTTTCAGGGTTAACCTCGCCTTTTCCATTTTTTTATATCTAAATGTTTTATTGTATTTTTTATCGTGCAATAAAGAGTTAAGACAAATTGACGTGTAAAACAGTGAATAAGCGTTTTTAGGTCACTATATAATCATGTCGGCCCGCACCTGCCAACTTCAGAGATAATCCTAATCCTGATGAATTTGACACTTTGCCCTGAATCTACCGCTCACCATTCAGTGTTTCCACAAAGGGCCTGAGAACTGATTGATTGATTTAAGTTTGTGTGAAAAGTGACATGATCTTGTAGTTTGCTTTATTTCCTTAGGACTCTACCGGACTCTTGGACATGTCACAAAAAACAAATTACGTTACTTACGTAATTTGTTTTTTGTGACATGAGAAATAAAGTGATCACTGCTTGTTCACTTCAATCTTTTTAGTTACCCCTTATATTTCAACAGGTCAAATTTTAACTGTTATTTTTTATTTTTATTTTATTTTAATGTGTAAAGAAGCGATTTAGAAACATTTACCTTGTTAGGTTGTTAACACGTTCCAAATCTGCCGTTCAACCAGTATTCTAACAATATTTTCGTTGGTAGCGATTGGGTTCAATTTGAATTGATTGATTCAAGTTGGTATGAAGTGATATAATAATGGGCTACGGTAGTGGCCAAGTCGAGTAGACAGCCGCTACAGACCCCATTTCGCAGCATTTTAAGTCAGTATTTATTAAGTAAGCTTTGTTACTGGACCGTCTGATGATTTCATTCAAGGTTGACCCAATTGCAATCACCACAACAATGCAAGGAAGAATCTCGATAAACAAAAATAACATTCGGTAAGCCAAAATCCAGTATCTCACAATTAGCGATGCATTTATATTGCTTAAGGCTCCGACGACGGCTGAATTTCCCTTAAAAACGTAGTACCAAAATTATTTGTAATTTGAGAATTATTTCCCCATGGTTTGCTATTATTTGTATTAGAATATCATAAGTTCCTGCCACAAGCTCTTTTGAAAATACTTATCGGCTCAAATACTAAGAAAACATGTCTTCTTTGATGTAAAATGCGATCATAATTTCATTTCAGAAAAGTATTTTGAAAAGGAAAACCATTAATAAACATGATATCAGATCAATGTGAAAATATGTTCAAATTACAAATAACTTTGATACCACGTTTGTATGGGAAATCCATCCGTCGTCGCCAGAGCCTTAAGAGAGAACGTGACAACGAAATAGTTTTCCGACTTTGGCACGTTTTAGCATCACGTAGTCGTAGACAGGTCATCCCTCCAATAAACTTGAGCCTGCAGGGGTCGTCCGATAGCGCGGGGTCGATGACACGAAGGTGTTCTGTTTTTCTACTCTTGGTTACGTAAGGTAGGAAAATCCTTTACGCGCAATTGCCAGCGCTTCTATAATGAACTTCCATCTGCAACTGAGCTCCCTATTTGCAAATTTTTACAAACAAAACCTCAAAAAAAATCTTATCAGGAAAGCTATAAGAAAGCCCAGGGGCCCAATTCCATTAAAGTTTTAAAAAATGCGAGAATGGCGCCATACTACTGAGATAGAGATTCAGTCTTAAGTTTATTTGGTATTCTACTAACGTTTCGTTACAAAGATTATGATTCAAAATAGTATGTCAATGGAGTGGTAGGATAGTGTGGCCATTCTTAACAAAAAATAAATTGGTCGTGACCATAGATACTAATTATTCTATGATGACTACGTGGTCGTGACGGACGAAATATTTTTGGTACTCTGCCCTCTTATTTAAGTATCTATCGTTGTAAAAATTAACTTTAACTTGTTAAAAATCAACTAACATCGCTCTTAAACACAATAAAACGCAACTAAATCACGATTTTAGGAAAATTTGTGTGTGACTATCCTTAAATGACAGAT
Organism: Eupithecia pulchellata; assembly: GCA_963931895.1. Taxonomy (NCBI): domain Eukaryota; kingdom Metazoa; phylum Arthropoda; class Insecta; order Lepidoptera; family Geometridae; genus Eupithecia; species Eupithecia pulchellata. Next base: position 9,765,344 of record OZ007525.1, read on the forward strand.
AATGAGTTGAAGTTGTCAAAGTCAACGTCGGTAGTACTGTCATATTTTCTGTGTTTACAAGAGCGAGCGCAAACCACGGAACTTGTTTATTTTACATATAAAACGACCAGAAAACCCGAAACAAATGTCAGCAGATCGGATAAACATTTGTCCCGATGCGGGAATCGAACCCGCAAACTCCTGCGTCGCATGCGGACCTTCGCCCACCATCTCACAGAAATAAAAATCAAACGAATTGTTTCTTTGTAATACATTTTATTATTATGATTATCGGTCTATTTGTGTGAGTTAACAACAAACAGAACAACCAACGATGCCTTTAATAGTTTTGTTGCATTGCACTTCCACTGTTCTTTCTATTCCGTGGCCTTTTTCTTGAGTTTTTTTCAGATTTTATCAGTATTGAAAGTTTTTAATAAAATGAATTCTTTCTTCTCTTCTCGTTTGCCAAGGACATCAAAACAATCATTTAAACATTCTCTATAAGATTCCGCTGAACAGATTTGTGGTCGACCTTGTTCAGTGCCTCTATTACCTCCCTCTCAGCTCTAGAAACAGCAGGCTGCGAGATTTTGCGAAGAGCACTCTGGCATACTAACATTTGATAGGATCTGGTGGCAAGAAATTCCAGTGCACTCAATATCTGCAAAATAAATTGTTTTGATTTGTAGGTAGGCAGTTTAATACATAACATAATGCTTAAAAATCTTATATATATAATCAACAAAGATACAATACAAAACAGTACAAATACTCTTCATTGCACACCAAGAGAGAAAAAGCAAACAGAAAAACAGGTTGCTACATGGGCTTATCGTTATCGCTAAGATTTTTTCCATGCAACCTTTGGATAACAGCATCGGATAACAGTGTGCTGTGCCACTCATTAGGGGAGGCCTAAGGTGTCATCATTTTTAGGACTACCAACAAGAGATAACAAGGAAAAACTAAATAACAATGACCAATTTCTTAGGTCTACTACTCTCTAATTCAGTGTTTTTCAAACTGTGGGTCGCGACCCTTAGGGGGGTCGCGAAGCCTTACTCAGGGGGTCGCCGGCAAAAGGAAAAAGGCAAGGTTCTACACTACCGTAAAAACACAATTTCAATGAGAGAAGCATGGGCTTGTTTATTTTTCAAAAGTTTGTCAAATCGTGGTGCTATTTTTGAAATGTTAATAATCAAATCGTTTTCTAATTGGAGCCTATTTCTCTTTATAGTTTTAATGTCCACCATTGAAGAGAACGTCAGTTCACAAAGGTATGAAGTGGCAAATGGCACTAATAATTTTAGAGCTTCCCTTGCCAGCTCTGGGTATTCATGTTTTTTTTTTCATCCAAAACACGTCAACACTTTGCGAATAAAATTCCATTTGAAGCATGCCGTCAGCAGCTAAATCTATAAGATTTTCTTTCGTATTTGTGGTGACATCAGCTAGTTCTATTGATTAATCCAAGAAAGGGTTTAGAATCCATCTACGCCCATTGTCAGCTTTAGAGTGTAAGTCTGGAAAGTATGTTAATAGTTTCTCCTGCAAATTATGCAAGCTCTGTATCATGCAAGGAATGTGGACCCTTAACACAAGCGATTGGTCTGTTTCATTATCTTCAACCGTTGCCGTGTGGTGCCGGCATAGAATTTCACCACCCCATCTCTTCCCGTGGGTGTCGTAAGAGGCGACTAAGGGAAACGCACCGGGGGGCGGGCAGCAGCGTCCTCTGCAGAACAACTCCACTGAACTGCGATCCCCCAACCCGCATGCCCAGCGTGGGGATTATGGGCATTAACCCCCAAATGATAATGCCATCTATGGCACTCATTAGGGGAGGCCTGTGTCCAGCAGTGGTTTATTATAGGCTGGTGATGATTATCTTCAACAGTTTTCTGAACACATGGAAAAGACTCAAATATATTGTTTTGCAGTGAGGTTGACCACAAATGAAGTTTTGCATGAAATGCTTTGACTTTATCTTTAGCTGTTAAAATATTTTCTTCGGTACCTTGGAGGTTCTTGTTTAAATTATTAAGGTGGCTAAAAAGATCTGCCAGAAATGCTAATTTCAATAGCCAGACAGGGTCAGAAAAATGATTAGCATATTCAGACTTAGCATCTTGTAAGCTGCTGACGTCCAAATCAAAGCCGCACGCAGCCTTACTAACTTACCTCGTACTTACTTTCAAAGCTTTCGAGGCTTCTTGCAGAAAGTAGGTGCTAATAATGAATATCAAAATAGAGAAAATCATAAGTTTGTCATTAAAATTACTAACTTTTTGTCTCTCTATGCCCAAGGGGGTCGCCAGAATTTTTCTACCCTTAAAGGGGTCGCGTATTCAAAAAGACTGAAAAACACTGCTCTAATTTATAGGCAGCCGCCGCAGCAGCATATAGGTAAATCAAGTAAGCATGTAATACAGAAAACTGGCATACAAATTAGCTTAAAACTAGTTTGAAAATGTTATAATTTTACAATAATAAACAACATAAACTTGAATTTATGTGTGTTGTAAAACAAAATAGGAAAATAATATAACGATGTTGTAAATAAATATAAATAAATATTGTTGGACAATCCACACAGCATCATCTAGCCCCAAGCTAAGCAGAGCTTGTGTTATGGGTACTAGATGACTGATATACATAATACAATATAATTAAATAGATAGATATTTTTTATTATATACATAGAAAACAACCAGAACCCCTGAACCTGGTAGTAACCATTTTAGCTTATTGATGATGAAAGATGTTTGTTTGTTTTATTTACCTTCGTCATTATGGATATTCCATCAGAACGGCGTTCCTTACCGATTTACGGAGTAAAGTCTTCAGCTAGTGATTGTAGGTACTGTACATTTGGCAATACGATAAATTTTCACAAATTCCCTTTCCGTAAGGTCTCTTGCAGAAGAGCTGTATCCTGAAGGCAACATGCTGATGAATGTTTATGATGCCTTTTAGGCTCGCCATGCGTCTTCTAATGAAAAAACTCTTTCTTCTGAACTTTTCTCAGCGATTTGTTTACAAAAACACCAAGGAAAGGTACCTTTGTTCAATGGAGGTTCAATGACACGATAATGCTAACCATAGACTAAATTAGCTGTCAAAAAATTAGTAGAATACCATTAGCGTACGCGATTGGAGATACATTGAATAGTAGAATACGAGAAAACAAGTTCAATGGTCCAATGGTCATAGACAGTCATTGATAGGGCTAAACAGAAAAAGATTGTGATAGTAGAATACCAAAAGGTGTAAAAGGAGACAATTTATAGGCGATATCATTGTCATCGAGAGGAGATTGTATTAGTGGAATTGGGCCCCTGGTCGCCCACGTAGACTCACGTGAAGTTTCCCGCAAGGATAGTGTAGTGGACCCTAACCCCCGACTACTAAAATGCGACTTAGATTTAAGCACGTCTCAAGTAACAATTTAATGACATATTTCATTTAAATGGTGTCAAAAATTCACTAGAGACCTTCTTAAACAGTTTGAGTATTCGGACGTTACTCACCTCACTGTAAGTTTACGGATCCGCCAACCATACTCATGTATCGCTCGTGTAAACAACTTGTCAGGTTGTGTAACTAACTCGGGAGGGGAGCATAAGGAAAAGGTATATAATATTCTTTCCAGAAATCGCAAAAACTTTTCCTCTACTCCGCCACAAGGTAAATCTTTCATGTGACTTCGATACCTGTTGACATTATTGTTTTGTGACTGTATTTTTGTAAGTATTAGAAGTTTATAAAGCGATCCATCCGCTGTTGTCTGGTAGAGATCTCTCGTGAGCGATTAGAGCGGCAATTCTCGCACCTCTTATAATTTTTATTTCTTTTTATTAAGTGTGCAATAACATAACCCCCAAATGATAAATAATGTCATATAAGGCGCTAAATAAAGTCATCTATGGCCGCGCATTAGGAGGGACCTATGTCCAGCAGTGGACTGATATAGGCTGAAGAAGAAGTGTGCAATAAAGAATTTTCTGTATCTCCTTTAGAACCATAGAATATAATATTTCTGTAATTAGAAAGTATACGTTATATTTGTATACTAATATTGCACCAACAAACCACAAAAAGTTGTCGATGCGCACATTCGCCTTGAACATGAATGTTAGAATAATTAAATAGTTGGGATCACTTATAATTATAAGTGATCCCAACTATTTAATTTAAGATTATAATCTTCTAGACAATAGACAGGAACTCGATGCGCCACATAATAATGTATTACTATAATAACATGCTTTATTTTACGACAATTTGTAACTGCCACTTCTAACCGCTTTAGATAGCTACTTAAGGGACGGTTTCTATTCTGACCAAGCTTTGGTCAGAATAGATCACGATTCAGCAGACTTTTGATCCAGAGAGACACATAATAAACGATGGATGGAACTAGCCTCCTGAGTGTAGAAGTAGGTAAATAAGTATTTTAAATTTTTTTTGTTTTTATGTAATTGTATATGGATCATGTGTCTAAAAAAAAGCATATTATTATATTATATGCCGTGTGGTGTCGGCATAGAATTTCACCACCCCAACTCTTCCCGTGGGTGTCGTAAGAGGCGACTAAGGGAAACACAGCGGCGCGCCGCTGTGTTTCCCTTAGTCGCCTCTTGCTCAGCGCCTTCTGCAGAACAACTACACCGAACTGCGATCCCCAACCCGCATGCCCAGCGTGGGGATTATGGGCAATAACCCCCAAATAAAGATGCCATCTATGGCGCTCATTAGGGGAGGCCTATGTCCAGCAGTGGACTATTATAGGCTGGTGATGTTGATGTTGATTATATTATATTGTTTATACTAATCTCGTCTACGCGTTTCGTTGTTATATAACCTACACATTGTCTGGGCGAATGCTACTGCTGCTACTGACATCTTTGGAATTATACTCGCGAAATCTGCCTGTGTGTATTAAGTGCATAGCATATTGTGATCTCATGCATTATAACTAGAGGTCAAAATTAAATGTCAAGCGATAAGTTATCTTTATAAAAATATATTCTATTGTTTTCTATCCGCGAGATAAGATTGCACTGTCTGTTATCACAAGTGCGAAAATGACCTACTCGATGAAAAGAAAGTCATATCATATTGTTTTTCATTGTTGATAACATATGTTATTTTATTATAAGAGCTACGTGGAATTAGGTGTACTGTCTGTATAGGTATTTTCTATTTTCAATGTCACTGTCCAATAGATAAAGATTGAAAATTTTAACACTTAGAAAATTTTAAGTATTGAACACTTAGCAAAACGATTAAAAATCACAATAGCAATTTCAAGAGATGTCACAATTGGCGGTGTTATCGCTCAAGAGGGATCTCTACCAGACAACCGTGGTGTCATATGGTTGGTGATAATATTGGAAACAAATTTTCCAACATTTTCCATAGGAACGTAAGCGTGATAGATAATGCAGTTTCAAATTTAGTCTAGTTGACTAAATTTGAAACTACATTACCACGTTTACTTAACCAAGTTAACTAAAATAAGAGGTAGGTAAAGAACTGGTTTACATGAGTCATATCAAAACATATACACAATTATATATACAATTTGCCCTTTCAAGCAAAAACAATCAACCTATGAGTATGTGAACATTTCTTGTAATATTTTTCCTTGTCCGTTTTAGGTAAAACACTTATGGTATTCACAAGGACTTTTAAATATTTTATAAATATTATTATACCCTGCAAATCTCAGAGGGGACTGTATACTTTTTATAGCAAGCAAAAAAAACGTATGTTAAGTAGTTTATAATGAATGACGTTTTGTAGATGCAAAAAAACTGACGCCATTTAAACCTGTTTCACATTATGCATGTCTTTTTTTAATGGTGGTTCTAAAATACCTTCATGATGACGTTTTTTTGTGTTTTGGAATTTAAGTGTTTTTCTTAATTCCGCGAAAAATATAAGATTAATTGATAATTTATACAGAGATTAATGGTGTTTGGCGACATGAGCATAAAAGTTGGCAATATGTGTCATATGATTACTCAGAAGATTAATATGATATACAAGTAGGTAGCAGATATTAATGCATGTCTAATTTATGGTTAAAATATGGAATTTTGAACGTTACAACACAATTTTAGAAGATTTGTCATGTTACGACATTTTCTACATAAGAAGTTACTTATTTATTACTTGTTTGATTGAATATGAATATTAAAATATATTTGTAATGAAATTGAAGATTAATTATTACCAATATATTAAATATTTCCTACTCGAACCTTGGTGGTACAGTTAGGTAATATTTTAAAGAAAACAGATCCCCAAGTTCGGTGAGTCAGTCAGTAATATCGTTTTGAGGACGAATCGTTCCATTTTTGTGTGTAATTCGTTTGACAGATACATAATACCTTATTTAAAACTTCAGACACACATCTATACTAATATTATAAAGAGGAAAGATTTGATTGTTTGTATGTTTGTTTGAATTGAATAGGCTCCGAAACTACTGGACTGATCTGAAAAATTCTTTCACCATTAGAATCCTAAATTTTCCGTGATGAACATAGGCTATATAATATTTTCAAAAAAGTTAGGGATCCGACTGAAAAGTTCAATAATTGAACCGTGCGCTGTATATTCAACCTCTTTTTCTATTATGGCGCGTCATAATAGAAAAAGAGGTTGAATATATAGCGCACGGTGCTTGCTTTTTCTCTACGGCCAGTGTCAGTTATGGAGTGTCGAGTCAATGCCAAAAACCCCAATTCTGTTAAAATAAGTAAGGGATCCGTATGAAAACTGTGAAGCCCATCGTGTTAGTGTGTATAATTTCTGAAATTTTTGTTTAATACCCGTGCGAAGCCGGGGCGGATCGTTAGTACAAAATAAAACAATTATACTGTACACTAGCAAAAACAAACAATAATAAACAACAGTTACCTATAAACAACCAACATAACACAATTAAAAATCTACGTAAAATGTCTATGTGCTGCACTATGTCAAAAAGGCCTTTGCTCAGCGTGATATTTCTTTGGTACAGCGCTGCAGCGCCTATAAGTTAATGAAACTATGATGTATCCCGTACGAAAATAAAACGTCGAGACGATCGATACTATCTGAGATACCTATACACTGAACTCGGGGATAAGAAAAAATATACTCGTAATATCATTGCTTACTTAGAATGATGGTAAGATTGGTGACGACTTATTTGAGCCGTTTGGGCTGGAAATCCTAGGTCCTTGGGGTCTTGGGGCACGCGCAATAAACACAGTATAGAGACCTCACAACGCAACTCATTCACAACTCGCTACTCGTCCAGTGATCGGAATGCTGTCTTTAATTTCGGCGATTCTAATCCGTACTTCGTAAAGTGCTTAGCCTTCATCTGAAGGCACTCTGCCTTCTGATGACGGTTTAGATTTTTAGGCAATAGATTTAAGTCTAATAAATAAATAAATATATGAATAAATAATGCTGGACAACACAGCATCACCTAGCCCCAAGCTAAGCAGAGCTTGCGTTATGGGTAGTAGCTGACTGATATACATAATACACTATATTAAATAGATACTACTGTATACTAGAAGTTATAACTGTTTTATTCCGGCAAGAATGGTCAGAATTTATTAGATGCAAGAGGTGAAGTCAAATAAATTAAGTATGTATTTTATCCCGGAAAAGTACGAACAATATGAACGAAGCTGCGAGCAGAAGCGTTGTACAACAGTTGAAAGCACTCACCAATTTGACAAAGGCTAGAGACTGGGGCGCGGTACTTTGGAGGCACGGTGCTGTCCGGACCGACTCGTAGGAACTGGAACTCTTCGCTCGGATCCGCCACTATCGACTCCATCTCGAGGAGTCGCTCGATTGACAGCTCCTGTGGAGACGAAATAGAAATCAAATTCGACTGAACGGTACAGAACACCAACACAGGGTAATTCTACGTAAGCTAACCTATTTCCCTTGCATTGCTAAATTGACATGTTCTAGTAATGAAAAATTAAGTATTAATCCAAGGTTTGGAGACGCTTCCGACTGGTATTGATATGGAAAAGTTCAGCTACCTGTTGATTATTTGCAGCAGTCAGCAGTTAGTAAAATAGTTTCTACTGTAGTTCTAATCTATACTAATATTATAAAGAGTAAAGATCTGATTGTTTGAATTGAATAGGCTCCGAAACTACTGGACCGATTTGAAAAAATATTTTACCATTAGAATCCTAAATTTTCCCTGATGATCAAAGGCAATATTACCTCCTTATATTAATATTTTCAAGAACAAAAATTGGATCCGCATGAAAAATGCAATTTTTGTTAAATACCCGTGCGAAGCCGGGGCGGACTGCTAGTTTGGTTAAATTTTTAATTTTCTTTGGTAATGGAGGTTCTATCATTAAAAGACAATTATAAATTTGGTGTTATTTCGTCAAACAAGTATGCCTACGCCTACGTAAACGCCCAGATTTCCAGTGACGTCAACGAGCATCCAGCCAGACTTAGACACCCCCTCCCCAACCCCATCCCTCAATCAAGCGGGTTAGCGAGCAAAACCTAACCCTCCTAGGTCATGTAAGCAGGTAGGCGTTGTTACAGGAAATTTTATGAAAGGGAATATTTTAGGCCCCTTACATTATATTGTCTATATCATCATTAGCCCATGTTAGTCCACTGCTGGACATGCCTCTCCTAATGAACGCCATAGCGCCCTGTCTTCAGCTTGTCGCATCCAGCATCTGCCAAAAGTCTTAGCAGATCGTCCTCCCAGGCAGGAAGGCGTCCTACACTACGCTTACAGAGTCGCGGTTTCCACTCAAGATCACGTTTACGTACGTACGAAATTGTCTTTATGGTCAATAATATTTTGTTTGAGAGCAATTTTTCGATCAGATACTTAATAATATTTGTTTTATCGTGAAACCGCAGAACAACTTGACCTGCATTCGTAAAAACCCTGACATTAAGAAATGGCGACTTTTAAGAAAGCTAATTATCCCTTGATTGATTTTCAGAATCAGTAATATTAAGCTTTACGACCACCAAGTGCCGCACGTGGACACTTTAACGCGATTTATGCGCAATTTTGTACATACCTTGAAATTAATATTATTTTATATTATAAAAGGAAAGATTGTTTGTTCGTTTGCTTGGACTGAACAATTATTTCAAAAAAAATATTTCACCATTAAGATTCCTACAATAGCTTATGAAAATAATAATAAGCGATAGAATATTATCAAAATAGTTAGGGATCCGTATGAAAGCTTCAATAATATAACCCAACGTGTGCGTGTGTATAAATTTATAATTTTTAAAACTTTTAAAATAACCATGCGAAGCCGGGCTAGACCGCTTGTACATATAATATAATAGGTACGGCACAAAAATAATGGGATTACAGGACGCAAACTCCTAACTGTATTTGCCCAACCTTTGATGTTGGCGGATAATTGAATCCGGTACCCGCTCGGATAGTTATATATATATATAAGCAACCTTAACCTTTTCCAGCGATATTTAATAAGGGCTTTATTAGATGAGCATTAAATCAATATAGCCGAGATGATATTGAGCAGAGCTTAAGGAATGGACAGAAGGAGGAGTTATTAAATAGGGATAACAAGATAGACAAAATTTGAAGGCTGTATTTGTTATGTATTGATGACCAACGTGCAACATAGCACGGTGGGCGAAGGTCTGCCTAAGGAGGTTGCGGATTCGAAAAATGTTTGTACGATTGAGAGATTTAAGATATTTGTTTGTCTTTTCTGGTCGTTTTCTATGTATTATATATTGATAAGAATATCAGAATATCTATATAATATCCTTCGGCCCGCCCCGTCTTCGCACGGGTATTTTACGAAAATTGCATTTTTCATACGGATCCCTAACTTTTTTGAAAATATTCTATAGCCTATGTTCATCCCGGGAAATTCAGGAATATAATGGTGAACGAATTTTTCAAATCGGCCATTAGTTTCGGAGCCTATTCAATTCAAACAAACAATCAAATCTTTCCTCTTTATAATATTAGTATAAGCTCATAAACTCGACTAAGTTTTACAGGCTTTAGATCGTTTAATGTGAAGTGGTTTTTAAGCGTTTCTACTCAAAGAGAAGCTTTGAGTTCGCGAGGATTTGCAATGAGAGCTTGTGTCTGTATGTGCTCAGTAATGTTCGATTGAGATAAATGCAGGAATCGGTTAATTAAAAGAATGGAAAAATACATCGGCCAAAAGGCTTTAAGTATCTGGTAACATAAACGGTTATGTTAGGTACAATTGTAGAAGATAATTTCTGATGAACTGAATGTGGAATATCGCGTTCCTGTCTGTCCTATATGTGATCCAGATGCAATGAATTAGTTAATGAGCAGTTTTCGAAATGCATTAAAAACAAAATTTAGTTCCAAATATCTCGACATGCTCCTGCCAGGTTCGCTCGTAAACGTTTATTTGACATTGACATACCCTAATTTCTAGAACGACCTGCCTATCTAGAGAGAACTAATGTTTTTCTTTATAAAATACTAATCGAAAACCGCTCATTATAGTAACACTTTATATTTAAGAAGAGTGTGAGCCCCACCACAAACCTGTGATTTAATGTTGCAATTGAAACATTGGTAAACAAATTTCTTGAAAAATATGAATTCCATTCTATTCTATGTGGCTCATGGTCCAAAGAAAGGTTTACTTTCTTTAATATTTTACATGTATTTATAGACATTTTTGATGCACGTTCCATTTTATAAATACGCTGATTATTTCCATCTATATTTAAATCGAAGCTCAGGGCAAAATAAATTATTTTTCACAATCTTTATTAAGTTCACAAAGCTTTGAAAACAAAGCAAATATCTTTCTCAAACACAGAATCGGCTCCATCATCACGTTTGCCAAACAATTCACACCAAACCAGATCGATAGAGCTATAAACAAAGAAATCTGTTCTGTGGTGCGTCGTCGACCATCCTCGGACGCAATCATACCGTCGGCGTGAGCGTGACGGGACTAATCTCAAATTAAATTAAGACTACATAGTATAAAACAAAGTCGCTTCCCGCAGTCCGCAGTAGATAGAGTGATTTAAGAGTAAATTTATATGCACCCGTGCGAAGCCGGGCGGTTCGCTAGTCAAAATATAACTATAAGATAAAGATATTTTATTTGTCTAGTGTAACACTAAGTATTTGGTATAGTATCTGTGAAAATACCCATTTTAAGACATCGCTAGTGAGTTCCTCGCTCTTCCTAACCACTGCTAGAAACGATGGTCCTTCGCTACTTCTAAAGAACCTAAAATAGAATTTCTAAAGAAGTTTTCATGCTTATATTATTATTATTAATCGATTAAATCAGTTTTATTTGAAACATGGCACCGTTTACATACACACGTTCCATATATAATTTTACATCGTACACGTTATTTATATGCGCCTGTAGTATACCACTGCAGGGGAAAGGCCTTCCTTTCCAAATTCCAATTCTAACGTAGGTACAAACAAATCAATCAGCTAATTTATAAAAAAAAAACAAATTCTGACGCTCACGCCCTCTGTATAATCGCGGCTTTATTTATAGCGACGCAGATTTAATTAATTTCAGCAGCACCGTTCGCCTTGTTTGCTCGTCGATTGGCCCTCAGTTTAATGAAATCCCTTAAATTAATCTATGGTTCAATTATATTTCAAAGTCGTCTCGAACGGACCAATTCTGAAGTTCAAATCGTTTATGCACGTGACCAATAAGTTTGCATACGTAAAGTAACAATAAAATGGGTTTCAAGATGGTTCTAAGAGTTTGTATTAATTGTTCAAAAAAATAAAAGGCACACTACACCTAACGTGCTGACGTGTCGCAATTAAACAGGATTTAATTATTTGTTGACGCACAAAACAAAACACAGTAGTTAAAACTTTCAAAAATAGAAGGGCACAATATTATTATCTATATTGTATACCTAAATCATTAGTGTTCATTGCATGATTAGTACGAGACAGTCCTGTGTTATAAATATATATATATATATATATACTAGCGGTCCGCCCCGGCTTCGCACGGGTATTAAACAAAAATTTCAGAAATTATACACACTACCTAACACGATGGGTTTCACAGTTTTCATACGGATCCCTTACTTTTTTTAACAGCATTTGGATTTTTGACATTGACTCGACACTCCATAACTGACACTGGCCGTAGAGAAAAAGCAAGCACCGTGCGTATATATATTCAACCTCCTTTTCTATTCTGACGCGCCATAATAGAAAAAGAGGTTGAATATACAGCGCACGGTTCAATTATTGAATTTTTCATGCGGGTCCCTAACTTTTTTGAAAATATTATATAGCCTATGTTCATCACGGAAAATTCAGGATTCTAATGGTGAAAGAATTTTTCAAATCGGTCCAGTAGTTTCGGAGCCTATTCAATTCAAACAAACAAACAAACATACAAACAATCAAATCTTTCCTCTTTATAATATTAGTATAGATATATATAAAGTATGTTTTAATTGCACTCTTTACTACACATACTTTACAAATTTTAGTAGTTTACAACGCCAACGACGTACTCCTGTGGGAGTGACACAGTTGTAATTGTCTATTGACCAAATTGTTATCACATCAACATACGTACGAATAAGATTGAAGTTGCATAGAAAACGACCACAACATCCGTAACAAATATCTGCAGATCATACAAACATTTGTACCCGCAACCTCCTGTTAATTGCAATTGTATGGCGGAGGCCATCAAATGGCTTTCAAGGCCTTCAAAGGCTTTCAAATGTTAATATAGGCAGGCTGGTTTAACGTAATCAGTTTGCTGGTCTGTAATATATGTGTACATCTAAAATCATAACCACTCATTCCATTCGTTTCCATGACCAAACGAATCACATAAAACGTAAACTTCTTAAAACCAGCGCTAAACAAACGAGCACACATTGCAATTTGCATTCATGAATCACTAACCCTAAAATATCGTTAGGAAAACTCTGTTTTGCATACAAAACTATAAAGTTGTGAATGGTTATGAACAAACTTTAGAACAGAACAAAGGAAATGAATTTTCTGGTTACGAGGGGAGGTCCAAAAGTCCGCGGAATGGAGGAGTTGTAATGAAATTAAAACAACGAAACTATTTTTCCTTTTCAATATAATTACCTTTGAGCTTAATACATTTTTCAGGTCTAGAAATTAGCTTATGTATACCATCAAAAAAATATTTTTTCTCTTTGCCCTCAAAATGAGCCAAAATCGCCGCCTTAACTTCTTCATCGTCTTGAAACTTTTTTCCCCTTAGATCTTTTTCAAATTTTGAAATGAATAATAATCGCTGGGGGCCAGGTCCGGGCTGTAAGGTGGGTGGACGAGTGATTCAAAGCCGCACCGGTCTAGAGCAGCCATCGCAACTTTACTCTTGTGAACTGGTGCGTTGTCTTGCAAAAGCAACACACCGCTTGACAGTTTTCCCCGCCTTTTGTTTTTGATGGCTTCCTTTAATTGCTCTAGTATTCTTGCGTAATATTCTCCGGTAATGTTGACACCCTTTTCTTTGTAGTCGATCAACAGGATTCCTTCACAATCCCAAAAAATCTTAGCCATAATCTTTCCGGCCGACTCCGACACCTTAAACTTCTTAGGGGGTGGTGTGCCCTTTTTATGCCACTGCATCGACTCCTGTTTGGACTCAGGTTCAAAGTGATGAACCCAAGTTTCATCACCAGTAACAATCCGCACCAAAATAGGGGTAGATTCTTCGCTACACAGCTCCAAAAAGTGCTTTGACGCTTCGATTCTTTGTTGCTTGTGCAGCGGCGTGAGCATTCTTGGCACCCATCTTGCACTGACTTTTGACATGCCAAGATGATCGTGTAGGATCCTCAAGATGGTTGTGTCTGATACTCCTACTATTGCAGAAAGCTGTTTCTTCTTCAGGCGAGCATCTTCCAATATTAATTTTTCTACTTTTTCAACGATATCCGGTGTGGTGACCTCAGCCGGCCGTCCTGGGCGGGAGTCGTCTTCAATCGACTCTCTGCCTTGTTTGAAAAGACCATGCCACTTGTAAATCATGGTTTTACCAGGGCACTGATCTCCATAAACGGCTCCCATCTCATTCATTATGGTAAGCGGAGATTTTCCTTGCTTAATTAGGAACTTTATAACGGCACGAAACTCAATTTGGTTCATTGTCGCAGTTTTTTTCCGGATTGACTTGTTAGCAGGGCGATATCTCGTAAACGAATGATGTCAAAGGGCTAAAAATTAACATGTACACCTTTAATGAGTATCCAATTAGCGACATACTAAAAAAAGGTAGCTACCTGCGTCCCTTCCCCCCCGTTCCGCGGACTTTTGGACCTCCCCTCGTATTTTCAGTGCTTGAGCATTTACTGGTAGGGATCAAAGATAAAACAAAAGCGTAAGTAACTGTCTGTTATTTTCAAGTTATTTGATCTTAATAAAGTCCGGGAGGTAAATAATATCTCAGAGAGGGACTTAGGCTACTTTACGACGATAACAAAGGTCTAGGAAAAAGCTAGTAATAATATGAATATTTTATTACAAAATGTTTCAACTTTTCGTGGCGTTTGATTAGGATCTGAAGCGAAGTCCTTGGAAGCACGCAAATAGCAACATCACCCTGACTTTCTTTCCCTCATTTGTACTGATATGTATCTAATCTTCACGTTTTACCACCAACGTTAATTGGTTCCTAGAATATGATGGTGAAAGAACCTCACTAGTGTGGCCGTTGATGACATACTTAGGGCTAATACGAGGAAAGAGCTAGAAACAGTTCAATATATTATAATAATTGATTCGTTTAATGAAACGCAGACGCCTATGTGCATATGTGAATAACAACAGCTGGCAAAGTATAGAGTTGTATCAGGACCTTTGTCACTTTATCGACTTTATCAGATTTAGATTTCAGATTTCAAGACGTACCCACGTTTATAACTTTATATCTCTCTCCAAATAAGGTTTGCTGGAAGTCAACTCTTTTTAGGGTTAACTTCGCCTTTGCCATTATGTAACGTTTTTGTTTGTTTATTTTATCAATAAAGAATTAAGATTTTCAATGACTTTATTTCTGTAGGCTCACAAAATAAGCATTTCAAGGCAAGTCAATAATAACAAAGCGTGCACATGACAGCCCAGACTAGAGGTTTTGGTCTGGACAAGATTAAAGCGAAATATCGTTACAACCTGCGTAATGTAGTAGAATGGGATTGAAAATGCCGTCATCTCTCATGCTGTAATGCTCAGTTCGAATCAGATCTGAGCGGCAGATTGAGATATGACGCCATTCTCAATCCTATTTCTTAAATACATGCCTTTTGTTTTAATATTGCCACCACCAGTGTGGACGTTATGTCGAAAGCAAGCGAGCCGCGAGCTTCGTTTGCCTTCGGCCGTGCTCAGCCCGCGGTTCGTGTGGAGTGGACACAACAACGAAAGCGACTGAACGTTCGGTACCGATCGTCGAATCCCACTCATAGCGTTCGCTTGGTCTGTGTATGTACCCACCATAAGACAAAATCGATATACGCTTTATTGGTGATGCGGTCATGCTAAGCTTGGTCTAAATGGATACGGTTCTAACCTGAACAGAACTGCTCGGGTGTGCATCCTCCGCCCCCCGCGCCGCCCGCTGTCTCTCCTCCTGGACCGCTTCCCTCTTCATCCCGCAGGCTAAACATTTCTGGTACCGACAGTACTGACACCGGTTCCTCTGCCGTTTGTCGATGATGCAGTTCCGGTCTTCGCGGCAGGCGTATGTTAGGTCTTTCCGGACCGTCCGCTTGAAGAAACCTTTGCAGCCCTCGCAGCTGTAAAGAAATATATAGCTGCATATCTTTTACTGGAAAAAAATTACATAGGAAGAGTTGATAATTATGACACAAGTGGCTTGAGTGGTATCATCATCATCATCACCAGCCTATAATAGTCCACTGCTGGACATAGGCCTCCCCTAATGAGTTATTATTGGGTGGTATAATCGGTGCAAAAGATGTAGAGATGAGAAAAAAAATATTTTTACTTAGTTAAATGATATTTTGACGAGTGCAGTCTGTAGTGTAGGTTCTAGAGATGATGTAAATTGCAAGTTACATCATCAACAACACGCCTGGTATCGACCACTGGTGGGTAGACAGAAAATTATTTTATGACTTAAATCATAAAACAATTATAAATAAATAATTAATAAATAATGCTGGACAATTCACACAGCATTATCTAGCCCCAAGCCAAGCAGCGCTTGTGTTGTGGGTATTATAACCAATGCCAGTCTATACGTTACCCATCCACGTCTAATAGTTTAGTGTAAATATTCCGCGTCTAAAATCCCATGAGTTTACAATCTCTTCACCCACAAACTAACGATCAAGGCACGACGACAAATTCGCAGAATTCATATAATTATGATCATTGCATGAACCATAATGAATGACGAAAAACCCTACGCAATACTTAATGTCCACGATTTCGATACTTCATTAAGATGAATGCAATTTGCGAAATGAATACTGATAAATTTATAGAGGACCTTTATTAAAAACTTGATTCACAGTGGCTTTCAACATTTTTGCGTTGTGACCAAAGTTTAGTAAGTTTATGCTATATCCAAGAAGATTGAGTTACGGAGGCACCTGATATTATAATAAATGAATAAAAAAGCATAAAATATATTTATTTATACACGACACTGAGGATACATATAACAATAAGTACACAAAACTTAAAAAAAAAAACATAAAACAACTCATCTCCCCTTTAACAAATCTTGATCCGGGTCAGCATGAGTTGGATGACTAACAAGCTCCGCCAGAGTCACTTATTAAGTGTTATAAATTAATACACAATACAAGAAAATAGAAATACAACTAAATCAAAACACAAAACAATATAATACCAACTAATACGTACACAAATAGATAATAGAAAATAGATAATATTTAAAAAAAATGTATGGTTAGTATATCGACCCACCATCAGGTGAGAGTGTGCTCAAACGAAGGTCTTTTCACGATAAACTATAAAATTAAAACAACCAATTGGAAAAATGCTTAGATAGCATTAATTATACTTAGAGTAAAGCTTAACTTACTTAAGAGAACTAAGCTAACTATACATCAAGACAAAACAAATCACGGTAGAGTACAAATAAATCCACGCAAAGAAGCAAATAAGAAGAAGGCACCAACAGTCCGACATACAGCCGTATCCATCAAACGCGTTCATTCAATTCGCAATCATGGAGCTGGTTACTAAATTAGGGTTTATTACATCGGCTAATGAATAAAGGACTGGCAATACGAGACCAAATCAAACCCAATGCGAAGATTTCATAAATTACGTTCAGTCTAAAGTTCACAAGTTTACGCAAATATTTATCAGTTTCTGTATCGTTACTCATAATAACGAATGATTAAAGCTACTTGCCAAATAATTTGACCTTTAGCCGAATTCGACCTGCTTTAAGTTGCGCAATAAATAACCGCACAGCTTTTAAGCCTGTCATAGGCAACACTAGTTATGCATATTATCATCTAGTTACGATCAGAGAGCTGCACTTAAAATCTCAGACATATAAGTCAATCCCTAGACAGACACCTGTTCACAGTTTGATTTAATGAGAAACGTGGTATAGTCTACCTACACATATGTATCTAAGCATTGAATTTTCTAATATAAAATCTGCGTGCTGTGTTGCATGAAATTCCTACCATGAGTGTGTCTATTGCTTTTATGTATGCGACTCCATTCGCTTCAAACTCATTACTGATTTTGTGATCTATCAAAACTCATCAGCGTGCAAATTAAACCCACTCTATCATGAAGGTATACCAAAATATATCAGTCTATCTCTGCGTCATAATTGTCAATATTGATTAAAACCGGCTCATGGGATAAAGGAAGAATTCTTAGAAAACTCCGTAGGGTATAATTTACTAATTGCAGAAGCTTGATTGATGTTGTTGAGGGGAATTGGTGCTTCCCTTCTTTTGTACAATAACATGACTAATGTACAAGTACAACACTAATGTAAGTAAGAATTACATGACAACTCAACATTATCATATATCAAAATAGGTGTGCTCCGACTAAAATCAAAATAAAATGTTGTGTGTGTAATCATTCCCCCATACATAACCTAAAAACCACTTTCTTGTTATTTTTAACAACTCAACAGTTTTTATATAAAAATAGCTAAGCTCCGACTAAACTCAAAATAAAATGTTTCTAATCACTCCTCCATACATAACCTAAAAAACACTTTCTTGTTATTTTTGAAACTTTGCACCACTTGTCTCAGATGTCCACATCGCTGAAATTTTGTTTTGAAACTTTGCGCCAAAAAAAAGTGCACCTTGAGATAGCTTGATTACAGAACTTATAAATGACCTAATTATAAATATTTTTATAGTAACATTTTTGTAACCCGCTAGCGAGGAAGTTCGAAGGGCAAACCGATATATCAAAGTTAAAACCATTATGATGACGCTACGAAAGTAAGTTCCAACATTCGTCAATCAACTGTTATAAAATCGATAATGGCTGTCTAGACCATTTGTAATTATACTAGAATACTATAGTATGGAGTTGATGGGTGGATGCGACACAGGACCGCTATTTGTGGCGTCTCGGCGTTGTATAGCGGAGGCCTATGTCCAGCAGTGAACGTTTATGGTCTGATATGAAGATCATCTTGAATGAATGACATTCATTGAATTAAAAATGAAAAAATCTTTATTTCTTAATTTAAATAATGACTTTTGAACTATTGATGGCAGCAGCACCCTCTGCAGAACAACTCCACCGAAGTGCGATCCCCAACCCGCATGCCCAGCGAGAGGATTAAGGGCAATAACCCCCAAATGATAAATATTGCCATCTATGGCGCTTATTAGGGGAGGCCTATGTACAGCATTATAGGATGATGATGGTTGGTTGAACGTCTTTGAACAGAGCATGAAACTTATCATTATACTGTCATTCAATTCAATTCATGTGCAGTCTTTTACGATAGAAATTAATACAGAAAATAATACATATCTAGCACACAGAAATGTATTGAACTTGATACATTTGTCTGGGCGTGTAGATAGTACTTTGTGTGAGAAACGATACTCAATAATCATTAAGGCTCCGGCGACGCATGAATATCCCCATTCAAAGGTCTAATACTACTACACAGACTACCAAAACGACTTGTAACTTGAGCATAGTTTCACTGTGATCTGCTATTATTTGTATTAGAATAGTATTTATGTAGGTTCCTGCCACAAGCTTTTTCTTTTCTTTCTTTCTTACACAAATAATAAGAAAACGACATTTTAATATTTTACGCATTCGATATCTACTTTTTTGTCATTATAAGACAAATTGAAAGCGTAGCCTTTTTCTTCAAGTAAGTACCTACATGTAAGTACTTTTTTCTTATCGTCTTACATTGAAATTAGCTTGCTGCAAGAGTCATATCATTCGTTAAGAACCGCCGGCACGAAACACACAAGAACACCGGCTTGTGTCCCCATATAATTATTCTTCATGTGCGACTGTTAATGACACGAAGTTTCGCCTTCGACTTGCATTTCGCAAAACCTATATTCGAGTTATTGAGAAATGAAACTTTCACTTTTATCCATCGAGTACGTATCTTTTATCTCACACGGACACAGGGTTGTGTTGTGAGTCATTTTGGCGTCTGTTAACTTTTAACAATGCGACATTCCGTGGGTTTCACTATCCATAACACAGGCGAGCCCTCGCACATTTTCTTTATAGCCCAGACCAAACAAGCATCAAGTTTAAGTGACCGATAGTGTTTAGAATATTTTGTGTCAGTGCTATCTTGTATACTAATATTATAAAGAGGAAAGATTTGATTGCTGGTTTGGGTTAAATAGGCTCCGAAACTAATAAACCATTATAATCCTAAATTATCCCTGATCAACATAGGCTATAGAATATTTTCATAATTTAGGGTTCAGTATGAAATCTTCAATATTGTTACCCAACGTGTATGAGTATAAGTATATAAATTTATACTTTTTGATTATTATTTATAAATTTTTGTTAAATAACCCGAGCGAAGCCGGGGCGGACCGCTAGTAGACTTATCTCTAAATCTGATCATGAGCACACAATCTCAAATTAATAGCAGTTATAATATATCGTTATTTATTATTATTGTTATATACATTTATAGTTATTATATTTATACTCAGCATGCATACACAACAGCTATGTAAATGAACCTGACGGCATCATGCATAACAAAATTTAAAACAGTAATAAGACGAACTTGTTATACTAACCAAATTCTGTCTTAAATCTTTTATCTTAAAACAGTAAATCAATAAAACGGTAAGCTAAGCAGTCACGTCAATAAATAAAAGAGTATATTTTTACTATGGCATTAGTGAGGTCGAGATATTTTAACGTCTCCCTTAAGGGTGTATACTACCTCAAACTGCTAATTTTCAACTCCGCCGGATGTCCATATCGTCTAAACTACTGAATATTTAACTTTGAAATTGATATATGGTAAAGTTCAGGACTTAATCTATCGATCATATGTTTCGAAAACACGATTCCATAAAATTTTCTCGATAGAAAAAAATCGCAAAGCTACCTCTAAATTTTTACTAAAACCTAAATTTCTCAATAAATACAGAAGTTCAGATCTTGACAATAAGCGTGGTAATAGAATTAAGTATAATAAAAATGTTATATGTTTCGGATTTTTCAAATAATGTCCTATATAATAGATAATAAGCTAAAACTTGATTTTTGGTGATTTTTGGACTTACGTTGCAATGCCCTGTCCCGCTCTTATGAACGCAAAATCATATGTCTAGCCTTTTCGCACAGAGTTGAGGTTGTATACCCCCTTAAGGCGGTGTTATTGTTTTAAAAAGACGAAATGAAGTTCTTTGAGGAATTATTGGTCATTAACATGTCAATGTCTGGCTGTAATTTTGTTTTATGCGATGTTTAGCGCAAGATTATATTTATTAAATTTATTTTTCTTTAATGTTTCGTTGCAATAAACATATTCTGAAAGTTGGTTTATAGGTCTCACACTTAGCATGCCACTAAATATTAAATTATTTTATTTAGTAATCCATTAGTATATCAGGTTCAGTACTTGTGTGTTAGTTTAAATAGTTTAATTTTTAATTTATATTAGTATAAGTTTAGTATTAACACACCATCTATGATCTTCTGTCACGCTGGAATAAATCGCTAAAACTGATAAGGCCGCCAATTTCATTGCCATACTATAAGTTTAAATAAAGTATCGAAAGTTTTCTTCTTTCTAATGGTACATATAGTATTATCTATCTATCTATTCGGGTTATCCGTGGTACCTATATACTGAAATCAATACAAGAAAAATTAGGCAGAACTCATGATAAGTAAACGTCAAATAAAAATTAAATTCAATTGGAATCAACTAATTTATTTATTAACTTTATTGGATCAATGGCAAAAACTAACTTAATCAAGTTTAATAATAGCACCAGAGAGTCAATTGAAGATTTTCAAGTACCTATATAAAAAAAAAATAGTAATAATTTAACAGCATGTGAACACAAATAAACAACAGCTCGAACGACATGGAACTTGATTTGAACATAATCGTGAATACGATGTTGAAGTAAATAATGTTTAAAAGAAACTATAACATTTCAATGATTAAGAAAACTAACAACTAATTCAGACGCTATCTTGGAATCGTGTCTTGTAAAATGTTAAAAGAACGTATAAGTTATTGAATATTTAAGTATGCATTCACGTTCTAGTAAACACAGACCATTATCTCATATCTTTTGCATTAGAATATAATAATTCGCATATATTTCTCAAATATTGTCATTTATTATTGATTCATCAACTTCTTGATTCCCAGCACTATGAAGTTTGGTTTGAAACAATGTGCTGATTCCAAGTAGTCCAGCCTATCAATAGGTACAAGTACAAACTTAAAGATGAGTCCATAAGTACGCTAAGAATACATTAATATACGTAACACTATACTTAAATCCAAGATCCTCGTAACCGAACTTCTATAGTGGCCTAAAGCTAAGTTCGAAAGGTCCAAAGGTCCAATGGGAAGTACCCGATAGTTGTACTATCGGGCAGCTTCCTATTTGTACGTTTCGTCTCGTAACTCTCATAAAATACCTAAACAAAGTGCCAACAAAACAAACCAAACTTTTTCCTTTACAATATTAGCAGATCAAACAAAAACGACACAGTTAAATTTAGTAATTTTCGGAACGACATATAATTCTTTTAATCCTATCATCAGAACATTTTATTTGACGCAAAGAATTCAGGAGAAAGATTAATTAGCACCAACGTCGTTCACATTCATAAAGCTCAAAACGAAGGCGCTATTATTTGCTCACTATTATAATAGAATCAAGTAGCTCAATATTGTGATTCACAAAAAAGCTTCGGATATAAATAGATGGCCCTCGCCATGTAAATACGTAGGTACATATAGTACCCATATTCTCGCGCCAGAAGCAAGTAAGACTGTTTTGCTGGATCTCATCACGAGTTATCCACGATATTATGTTTTTTGAACGGTAGTGTTTTGGAAGGACGTTTGAAGTACGGTTATCAAAAACACTGGCGATAGATATGACTATGTCGCAAGGATTTTTAAAACGAATACGATATTATAATTTTAGTTTAGTGAGAACAAGACCTTAAAATAGCTTAAGCTTGCGAGTTATAAGCTAAGCTGGGTGTCCATAAAGCAGAGGTTGATTTTATACATCCACTCACCACCCAGTGTAGCGTCCATTTTTACGCTACGTTATGTTTTTTATGTGAACAATTCTATATTAATTGTTAACATAAAAAAACCATTGATAAAAAATGGAGTTCTAAATCTGACATTTTTAAATAAATAATGCCGGAAAATCCACAGCAGCATCTAGCCCCAAGCTAAGCAAAGCTTGTGTTATGGGTACAAGATGACTGATATACATAATATACCTAATATTATTGCTTCGCAGGCGGACCGTCGTCGTCGTCGCCCACCGCCACAGTGCGTAAAAGTATAGATTTATAAGAATGTAGTAATATGTTTTCCTTTTTCTTTTTAAATTCCTAATATTTTTTTCAGTGCGTATCCCCGTAACGTTTTGCATTATTATAAATTTAAGAATTTAAAAGGACATCGCATGACACAATCACGGATTGCCTACCTGCCCGCGGCAACGTGATTTTTAAATCAACATAAAACATTCTCAAGGTGAAAAAATACTCTCGAATGACAATACCGTAGAGGCGACTGCCGATCTATAGAATTGTAAATGTTCTTCTCTAAATTCCAGCGAATATAAAAATATCCAGGGTCGTATCTTATATTGCATCCATAGCTATACTAATATTATAAAGAGGAAAGTTGTTTGTTTGAATTTAATAAGATCCAAAAGTAATGGACCGTTTGAAAAATTATTTCAACATTAGGATCCTATAATTATCCCTGCCTGATGAAAATAGGCTTTAGAATATTTTCAAAACAGTTTGGGTTCCGTATGATAACTTCAAAAATGGAGACGCTCGTTTGTAAAAAAATTTAATTTTTGTTAAATACCCCTTCGAAGCCAGTAGAATATATCTAAACAACGTATATTATGGCATGCGCGGAAGAAAACAAGTAAAACGTTTAAATAATAGATTTATTTTCGTATTTAGTACCAGCACAACCTTCCTATAATCTTCTCTTTGAAGTGCTGCCGGAAGAAATCGCTTAAAGCGATAAGGCTACCAATTCTTTTACCTTTTGGTTATATCTTGATTTAGTGATTTAGTCATAAGTCTTCAGAATAAAGTATTTATCTATCTATCAGATAGGTTTTTCATGTAATAAAAAGGTGTAAAATCTTTAATTTTGCGCACGCCGCAACTAGCCTAATATTAGTTTCGCACGCAACCAATAAAATAGCAATACTTCGGAGTAACATTCAAGCCTGTAATCATTTTGTTCCCGTGTAATATACAATATAATATGGTTAGCTATGTGGCGAGATACTAACTAGATTTTTCATGTAGACGTCTAGACCAGGCGAGTAGGTACAGTGCGCGTCAGAATTAAGTACCCCCCTTGTCTATATAATATTTACTATTACTTCGAATTCTCTTGTAACATATCACAAATTTTCACATGCGAAAATTTATCAGGCCGCCGCTCAGGATCGAACTGCCCTTCCATAATACTCAAAGTCTGAAATTCCCAACAATAACAACTATTGTGTCCCACATACATTGAGATAGGGGGGGTACTTAATTCTGACGCGCACTGTACCTAGCCACTAATAATATCATAAAGACGAAGTAAATTCATGATACAGCGCATAAATCCAATTTGTATTCGATGCTAAGTAGATTATTGAGTAATATTATTACTGTAATAACTCAGAGAGAATATTTGGCAAGAAGCAAGAATCTTGTAAATAGCAATATTAATGTAATGTTGATTCTTCTAAGATATTTTAAGTAATGTCTTAAATAAATTCCAAACATATATATATATTAAGAGTCGAAGTCGATGTCTTTAGGACTATGTCTGGCTAAGTCATTTCAGATAATGAGCCAAAAGTAAACAGTAAAACTTTCTTCCAAGCTGTTTGAATTTACATTATGCTGAAAATACCTATTGAATAAGGGTGTAAAGGTCACCGGATTACATCCATTATTCGACCAACAACAGAACCTAATAAAATTATACAGAAAATGTTAATTCCAAATTCTTTGAATAACACTGCCAAAATATTTACCATGTCTACTGTTAAGAATTGAAAAAACGTGGGCAAATTTCAAACACGCATTTAGCTTTTTATCAGAACGATGACAGCGATCCTTTTAGGTTGCGATGAGTTCAGTATGCGCGTAACCATACTGGAAGGAATGCACATGGCATGGTATAGCGAAGCTTATAAAAACCTGGCAAAAAATCAAGTCTCTTTATTTAATATCGGAACATCTGGTCCAATGTAGGGAACGAGATCGGATGTGCGAGCAAGGACCACCTCTGCCCGCACGTTTTATTTACGACCATGAGAAATACTTACACGTACTGTGTCTAACTTACAAGCCTTCGGATATTTTATAATGCTCTACCATTTTCTGTTTTCACCATTTGAATTCTCTCCGAGATTGTTTTTGTATTATTCTAAAGATACCTACTTAATACACTTACAAAACGATAAATAAGTAACAGATATTCATGAAAAACTCCAGAAATTCGAACATTTCCGACAAAATTTTCCTGCCATAAATAAACTTGTTTACTTCGTACTCCATACATGATAGCGATCAATTCGGCTAATAATTTTGTGAAAGTTCACGCCGGGCGACTGCGAAATGAAAGGCTCAGGGCGTCTCCCAAGTAACGAACAAGATAAAACGATGTCGTGACTATCCTGGGTAAGTAAGCTTGATCTTGTTGTTCATACCTGTAAACTCCGTAATGTTTCCCCGACGCGCGGTCACCGCAGATAGAACATAGGTGCTTCGACCCACTGAGTGGGTGGTTAGGCGGATAGTTCTTGAAGTTTGGCGGAGGCGTATCCACGTCTCGCATATGTTCGTTCAGCATCGCCGTGTCTGGCTTCATCTCCACCGGTGACATTGGCGACATGAACCCTTGCTCCAGCCCTACAACAAACGATTAAGCGATCACGAACAAGAAGGACACTTGTAAATTTAATGGACGATTCAAATTAATTGTCCAAACGGGACGAAATTGAAATCTGATGAAATGCTGGCTTAATTGATGATTTTATCAATTTAAAGTTTAATAACAAAGTCGTTCAGAAATCTATAAAACTATTACTAAAGCTGAAAATATTTGAAGCAATTCAGTAATGATTGAAAATGTACGTCTAAAATCGCTGAGATTCTATCTTGAACGACATAAGAATATACAAAAGGCATGCTTGCGAATAACTTCATAACTAAGCTTGTTTAACTGTGTTTAATTGTTGTCTATGGCATCCATCGTAATTAGCAATCGCTGATGAAATGAGGAATGTTTGGAAATATTTGTGACTCAGACAAAGCTGATAAGCATCAAGAGGATGCGTATGGTCCTCCGGCAATATAATCTAAAGTAAAGTACTCGTTAATGTAAGAAGTCGTAAGGAGAGTTAGTAGCTTACGACTTCGTAATAAAACGCTCACAGAATCGCTGTGGACATATTTGATGTACATTCTCTGCGTTGTTTTTGTCCGTGTTTTATTGGTTATTATTAATATCATCGACGACACACCCACTATCGATTTATATTTATTAGTGACATCAGTGGTAAGGCTAGAGTACACGTAAGCGTGTATGAAATTATGTTTTTGCGATCATACATAGCAGGAATCTATCTTCTTGTATGGGATCATATTTCATAGAAACATGCATCATTATCTTAATGCACCGTGGTGAATTTCTATTCACATGGAAAAGAGTATGATTAAAAAAATGGTTTAATGAGCTATTAGTGGAATTGTATTCCTTGCCGTCCATAAAAGGGGGTGAAACTTTTATTAATAACAAGATTACAATTGAATAACCTAATAAAAATAGTTAGTATTTACAGCTCAAACAATTGATCCAACAAACTATAAGCTAAAATATATTTCTAAATCAACTATAGAGAAAAATATATAATACCAGTATAACCTAAAGATAGAACAGAAAATATGAAAACATCGTTCCGAGTGTTCTGGAATAACATACATGTAAGGAATAATGCTAATCTAGCATTAGAAATTACAAACATATATAAAAGTCTAAAGGAATCCTTGAAATGGCATGTAATATGAGCTACGGAGTGCCTACGTGATTGAGATCTTATCGGCGTATCGCTTTGTTATATTCATTTATGGTAAGATGAATGCCAAGAGACAAACTATTGAAAGAACCATATAAAGTTTTTTCCAACCTTTACAGAAACTGGTGCAGGTAGGAAGAATCTCAAGAAAGAATATGTTAAGCTGATTTCATCTATAAAAATTTAGAGGTTCAGTTTAAATTAAGAAAATTATAATGAAGTATACCTAAGAATATGTAATAATAAGACTATTCTATCATAGTTTTCGGGGCACTATATATTATTTGCATATTTAGTGTTTTTTTACCTGAATCATCAATCTATTTATAGAAGTAACACAATTTTGGAAGTTCAATAATATAAAATATGCACCGTGCGTGATACACCGTGTCGGCCATATCTTCACTTTCGATCAGGTGAGATAGTGGCCAAACGGAGTTCCATCAGACATAAAAAAAATATTAAACTAAGAAATATATAGAGAGATATTATAGTACCTATACATACATTTTGTTTAACATGCTTCAAGGTCTTTGTAATCCAGAGACCCTTCATCACTGGTAGGTGGTATAATGTGACACCCACGCATCAATCAGAAAGGGTTCATACACGTTCAACTTTTTCTTAACATTACGTGCACGTTTGTTTTCCCAATTTGTTCTCTTATGAGCCGTTGTAATTCAATATTACTTGGACAATAGTATCTACTTACCATCACCAGCCTATAATAGTCCACTGCTGGACACAGGCCTCCCCCAATGAGCGCCATAGATGGCATCATTATTTGGGGGTTATTGCCCATAATCCCCACGCTGGGCATGCGGGTTGGGGATCGCAGTTCGGTGTAGTTGTCCTGCAGAGGGCGCTGCTGCCCGCCCCCCGGTGTGTTTCCCTTAGTCGCCTCTTACGACACCCACGGGAAGAGTTGGGGTGGTGAAATTCTATGCCGGCACCACACGGCATAGTATCTACTTGGGTTCTGTTAACTTATAGTCTGACTTATTTCATGGATCGCGGTAGTTGGAGAATTTAAAGTCATTGACAAGACTTTTCTGACTGTAAAATACAATAGGTGCTAATAGGTATTGTATGTAACGCAAAACTTGCAATATCTACCAATACTATGTATCTAATATTAGGTCCTTACATATGAAATTGGCGTTTTTCGTACTGGCCACTTTAATCACAAATTTCTCCTCTTTGGAAGCGGATCCATCGCAAACCACGTCCGAGTTAGCTGCAGGCTGCGGTGTTAGTGATAAAACTGTTTTAATTCACTTGAAGCAAATTGGGAAGATTAAAAAGCTTGAAAGGTGGGTACCTCACGAATTGACTGAAGCAAACCGGCAAACGCGCGTCGACTGCTGCGTTACATTACTAAACCGGCACAATAATGAAGGTATTTTAAACCGAATCATTACCTGTGATGAAAAATGGGTTCTTTACGATAATCGGAAGCGCTCAGCGCAATGGTTGGATCCTGGCCAGCCAGCCAAATCCTGCCCCAAGCGAAAATTAACCCCAAAAATTTACTTGTAAGCGTTTGGTGGACTAGTGCCGGTATTGTTCATTACAGTTTTCTCAAATCTGGCCAGACTATTACGGCTGATGTCTATTGTCAGCAATTGCAAACCATGATGGAAAAGCTAGCGGCTAAACAACCTAGGCTGGTCAATCGCTCCACGCCACTGCTGCTTCACGACAACGCTAGACCACACACTGCGCAACAGACGGCTACTAAATTAGAAGAGCTTCAATTGGAAAGTCTAAGACATCCTCCGTACTCCCCGGACCTTGCTCCAACAGATTACCATTTTTTTCGAAATTTGGATAACTTCTTGCAAGGGAAAAAATTCAACTCCGATGGGGCAGTCCAAATCGCCTTCAAAGATTTTATTGATTCCCGTCCGACTGGTTTTTTTAGTAAAGGGATCAATGAACTACCTATAAGATGGCAAAAGTGCATAGAAAATAATGGTTCATACTTTGATTAATTAAATATATTATATTAAAAAATATTCGACTTTTTGTTCCTCCCATACAAAACGCCAATTTCATATGTAAGGACCTAATATATCTTAAATTAATTCAGAACATGCAAATCGTGATTTTCGGTAAACCTAATGAAAGGTTTATCACGTTTGGTATTTCCAATAATGGGTTATTTTATCCTTTAACATTTTTTGAAAGGTTTGCAGGATAACCCAACAATCAGTGACTTTATAATTTTATGTATAATCAAAGACGTTTTTTGTATAAATCCACGATAACACGGAAATATCATTCTGATTGTGCTAAATTTGTAGCTTTAGAAATTTATTTCCGCACGGTTTAGAAGTTTCTTGGTACCTATTGCTAATAATGGCAACTTCCTTTATCGAAATTATGGCTTCGGCATCCCTTGTTGTTGTACGTTGAATTCGTGGGTTTTCACCTATGAACTCTAAGTACCACACCTAAATATTAGCTTATTTGGAGGTTTGACATTTATTACAATTAAACAATGGACCGCATCGTAAATACTTTTCTTAGGAACACGTACAGAATTTATCAAAGCGAATGAGTAGAGGTAACTCTTACATAGAAATCCTTCAGTGATAAATAGAACGGAGCTTGTTAAACTCGCTTTGTTGACGATACAAGTTTGTTGGGAAGTTAATAAAACTTTAAATTTGATGGTAGCTCATGAAAGTAATAAGTACTGTCAACATACTAGAACCATCAAATAACTAGTATAAAGCAGGTACTTTGAATTTAGAACAACAAAGTTAAAGCCACTTCATAATCGAGTTTATGCCAAAGACATTTTCTAAGAGCAATCACAATTTCCACTCTCGCGAAACGAGATACATCGCGCAATTACACGTTAATCTTCGTAATTGACGAAAATTGTTGGAAAATAATGATTATAGGTACACATTCAAAGTGCGTACCCAGACGTTGAACACAGTGACAGTGTTTCCATATCAGTCAGTCGAAGCATCCTAATAATTACATACTGAGAACTAGGGAAGGGGAAATGAAGAACTGTTTCCCTTGGGCAAGCGCAAATGAGTAGTTATAATATTACTACTTATAGTATGACCTGCTCTACCTCCTTGTTACTGGGTGGATGTTTTGATTACCATTGTGTTTGCTAATTAGGTACTCTCATCAAAGTACTGACACTCATTGTTACTTTAGGTATTAAAATGCAAAGATAATACGTTATTTTAACGGATTTGCATTTTTTTAGTAGTTACCGATTTTTGCATAGAATTTCAGACTATCTGTAGGGCAAGCACGGGCTTTCTTGTCTAAGGTAGAATAGACAAAAATTACGTCACTTTGTCATCGAATGCGTAAATTATTTGAAATAATTTTCTTCAACTTCAATAATGTACGCAATGTATGGCGATGCGATGTCATTATTGTCTATTCTACCCTAGAGAACAATCCCCGTGCTTGGCCTACTGGCATTCTACATCTCTTTTTTTAGTCCAAGATTTTTGTTATTATTATAACAAAAAGGGGTAATCTCTAGGGTTCGAGTCCCGCCAAAATCGAAAATATTTGGGATATATTTTTTTTATATTTGTTCCTAAAACTCAGCGAGATAATATTTACATTGAATATCCAGAGCGTAGTCATTGCTAGGTGTCGGCAGCATGAAGTTGTTATGTGGTATCGGCGTCATCGGCGTCATCGGCGTCGGCGGTGTCTGCGGCTGCGGAGTAGGCGGCATCTGCCTCGCCCAGCCGCTGTTGATCAGCGCCGTCACCGACATCGTCGGCTTGTCCTTCTTCGCCAGGCTCGACATGACCACGCACAAGCTTCCTCACATCACTAAACACGACACTATACTCGTGCAACTAATAAAACACAATTCACAAAACACCGGCGCGCGGCGCGTCTGACACGCACGATTTGCGGATACGAAACTGGTGAATTATGGTAACAGTACAGCTCCTGAATATGAAAAACGTTGTGAGCGCGCGACAGCGGCCGAGATACGGCGCGCGCAGACAAAAGCGTCAGAGCCGCCGCCGGGGACAAAGCAGACGTCGTTGTGACATTGTGATAGCGGGTGCTACTGCAGCGATATCGCACTGCAGCGAGTCAACGTCACGAGCGGAGGCGCTGATGCTTAGATCTGGACTAATGCGCACTAAACTCGACGAGCTCGAATTTGACAAAAAGTTCACGAGTCAATTTCCGCGCGGTTACCGGCGTGAAGGTCTCGACGCGCTCAAGGTCCGCACACAATCCATACGTGAATAAATCTCATTTATTGCGAAAACTAGTCGGCTATAATCACAGTTTTTATTCCATTTAATAAAGAAGCAAACGAATCAAATTGAACTAGATGATTTAAAATATTTTATGGTCATATGTTAGAATGGCATCATCAAAATAATTGTTGTTGTTAGTCGTTGGCCTTCGTGACCGTGGCGCGATTCTGTAATTAAGTTTTACGTCACTCATAGACCGAGCTCCCTGCGATAGCCTCTACCATATAAAATTCGCCATGTCACCTCACGCAGCAAACCTGCTGCCGATATTCCATTTATATTGACATATTCTGTACAAATAAAGAGGTTTGTCCGTCTGAAGCTGGGTAAGCAAGCGATAAGACCCAGTGTAAATTTATAAATTTAATTTTAATATCATCTGTTTAACAAAACACCTCCGTATTTATAATGACTAGGCCAATATTAAAATGCAAATACGACTCGCCCAAGTAAGCAAGCACATTATTAGAAACCTTCTCGAACATCGAATCCTATCAAAGGGGGCCGTTCATTCCGCGACCCTAGTTTATTTGTTTGACAACATGTGTGCGGCCTTGGTTTTGGGTGTTTTGGGACGTACCAAACACGTGGCTCGTATACCAAAGACAGCGAAATCACATCCGGCCTTTTTAAACCGATTGGTATTAACTTTTTAAAACTCATGGTTACAGCTGATATATTGGAAAACTCGAAACTCAAATCGTGGTAAATAATCTCGTCATTAATATCTTCAGACAGGTATTAGTTCGTTTAAACTTGTACCCTTTGCAATAATATTAAAATATTTAGAGTCGTTTCGATCATTTCGTTTTATAACTGACCATGTTTAACATCCCGTTATAATAATAAATTTGCGTCTGATATCAATTCCACTTCATTCATGCTCTAACAATTGATATGAGATAACCAGCTACCACCGAATCCTACCCGGACTTTGATTCGTTTAGAGTTTTATTTGTAATTTGATTTTATAATGAACAAAAACATATGTATTAATTATTGCCACTATACAAACGTTTTCACAAAATGTATTTGTCTGTATTTATTTTATAATGAACAAAATATAAACATAATAATTATTACTTCAATACAAAAGAACACCGGAAAGCGTAAGTTTAAAACTGCGCCGCTGCCGCACCTCCCAGCACCCTAACTCTGGATTAGTTGACGCCAATTTCACGAAACAGAAAACACAGTTAAATATTATTTTCGATTTAACAATAAGTAAATCACTAAATCAAAATAAATAAATTTACACTCGGTTAAAATGATTTAGAATTGAATTCACGCGCGTGATTTAGAAGCGATTCGAAAAATATCATGAATATGAAGTACATTTTATATTTTTCATATAATTTAAAATGAAATTTCTCCGTGCTATTTATTATTAAACAACTATTTAGATACTAGTATTCTTCGACTTTGGTGTTTCGTTTGTTTCAATTTGTGCAAAGCCTATTTATCACATCACGCCGGATTTTCTTCTGGGAGCAACATGTATTTACTGATAATACTAGTCAATCAAACAAGACGAACAATGGCACTAACGATCGATACGTCTATAGATGCTAACAAAATGAATGACATACGAAAAACAACTCTTACCATAGGATTTCTGTAATATAATAAATACGCGAAATGTTATTCCCTTCATCTCGACATGATATCAAAAGCTCAGACAGCTATTAAGGCAGATAAGAATATCTTATTTACGGCGTAGGCGGTCTTTGATATTCACGCCCAATTCTTAGGAACCCATCCAAGCGCGAATCCATCCATATCCCTTTACGCTCGGTTTAGGGTGTTGGTTGCTATATTATGGGACTACATTACCAGCGCTGTCAATCAGGTGTTATCCTTCACGAGCCATGTAATTGATAGCCTCTTGTGAAAAAGGAATAACCTCAGAATTGTGTGGGATAGCCTCTACGATCGATAAAACACGATGCTGAAGTTGGCTCCAATTGCTATCATTAAAACGATAAAGCTTCAGTAAAATGTTGCTGCCATCACTTTTAGACACGGAACGATTGAATTGAACCATTATAATATTGTTAACGACGGAGTATACAAAGGAAGTAGTTCCAACAATGACTAAGCTGACACCAACATTATACCTGCAACGCTATACAACGTGTCCGTAACTATACATACAATTCCGTTTTCAATTGTTTAAATACCTACCAAAAATATTGACTACTTCATAATTACATATTAACATTATGAATGCTATCAACTCTATATCAGCTGCATTACAATTTGCAGCGACGATAAAGACATTGCAACGCAAAATGAGATAAGTGCGAATCGCAACTCACTGAGCGTATAGCCGAGGCTGTGATAATAAGGAATTTTTCCACTTTCCTACACTTTCTTCGGTCGGTATGACGTGCATACGTGCATGCTAGCTGTGTAGAGGTGGACCGCTGCCGCCCCACTCCACCGCTATCGATTTGCGATGCGCCGACCTTGACTGCCGCGCGCCCGCCAGCCTCAATTAACATTGACAAAAGCGACTCGCGCGCAACACCTCGTATGACTCTGTGCACTTTCCATTTTATATTCCGCCCGACTTTTGCGTTTTGCTAACCTATTATTCCCTCCAGCAAACTTCCGATTTCTGCGTTCCTTTTCCGTGATGTTATTGAGATTCGCAATACCAAAGCTCTAGTAATGATGGTCGTGCAGGCGGACATCGGTTCGGCCGCTGAGACATGGCGCGGGGGCGGTGCGACGCATGCATTCGCCGCGAGATATGGGTAAACGGAACGTAGAGCGCGCCGCGGGGGCCTGCGACCTTGGCGATTCGCTGACGACTACAGGTGTTTTTTGTTTGTGCTCGAGATCGAACGATGCTCACTTCGCTGGCCACTCGACTCTAGCAGTGAATGCGCAAAGGGGAGAACAACCGGAACTCGCAGCGAAACAATGAGACGCGACGGACGATACAAGGGTTTGAATTGCAACCGGTTATTGTTTGTGCAATATCATCGTTAAAGTAAATTTGAAACATGTAGTTAACTTAAATGGCATTGATGAACTAGAGTTACTACAACAGCAATCATTTCAGAAGTAGGTCCTTACAATAATAATGTTTATGAAAAAACAAGGCTTTGCATAAGGCCCCGTCATGAACTTTAAATTTTTATGATGTGCTGTGCCGTAAATATTGCAATAAGACGTATCAAGAGTGCTGGGCATTACGACCTATTGTTTAAACAATTTATTGACATCTTAGTTTAACAGAACTTCAACGTTTACTGGTTAGAACATGTGAAAGGCATGTAACAATCCTCATTTAGGTTCGAAAATACTAATTCTGTCTGACTAATATTGATTGTAAAATAAGAATATTTATTGCGATTGAGCTATAAAAAGGAACAATGGTAATCAAGATTAGACCAACGAAAACAATAGCATGTAGAGAATCTAGATATGAACAAAAGTGCGTGTTTTATCGAATAGTTTAGTTATGTAATGACGACAACGTTGGCAAAGACCTTGGCCGTGACCACGCCAGAGAGTAGGCAATACTTCCCACGGAATGACGACTAGCCACCTTACTAAGATTAGGTTCACGCCAAATAATACACGCTCTACCTTTTCATACCAACGACGTTCCACGCAAACTTTATAATATAAACAATAGTTCCGAGCTGATTAACCTACAACTAATCGGGAAACAAATTTACAGAAATGAAAACCCTTAACTTCAACAACAAACAGCCGACACAATAGCTAAGAAACTGTTCTAGAAAATTTCATCGTCGTGGTAAACGCTGTTTCTATTGATTTACTTAATAGCATTGAAATGTTACACGTGCCTCCTGCCTGCCCACCCTATTTCGAATACATTTACGCGTAGATTGATGATAACGATTCAGGAAATTTGAGATCAAAATTCACTTGAATCAAGTTATAAGAGAGAAAATTGGTGCTATAAGTTTATGTATACTGTACTAATATTATAAAGAGGAAAGATTACATTGTTCGTTTGAATAGGCTCCAAAACTACTAGACCACTTTAAAAATTATTTCAACAATATAAGCCTACTATCACTGATGAATGAGTGATGAATAAAGCCTTAGAAAATATTTTTAAAAAAAATCCGTAACTTCAATAATGTAACTTATGTTTAATTATTATTTTATTTAAGTAGCCCAACGCGTGTAAAATTTAATTTTAACTTTTTGGAAATTTTGGTGAATACCCAATGTCGGGGCAGACCGCTAGTTTACTGTCAATTTTACAACAGGCATTTGAATAAGTTCAAACATTGATGTAAGTTAAAGGCTTTCATTGAAATTGAATTAAGAAAGGTATACGTAAGAATAAATAAAGTACCTATCGAATTAAACTGAAAATAAGGAAACGAGAATTCACATTAAAAAAGTAATGTAACGTATTAGTATTCCAAAAGT
This sequence comes from Eupithecia pulchellata, assembly GCA_963931895.1. NCBI lineage: Eukaryota > Metazoa > Arthropoda > Insecta > Lepidoptera > Geometridae > Eupithecia > Eupithecia pulchellata. The sequence continues at coordinate 9,800,887 of OZ007525.1, forward strand.
GAATTAGCGAGGGGGCGGCAATGAATTCTAATGGACTAGAAGGCCTTGACAATGATACAATCGTCTTGGATACCACTCTATAAAATTATAATTGTACGTAGTATGTGTACACTTGTACACACTACGTACAATTCAAGATGTACAAAGCACAATCAGTTTCTGAACTCTAAATAGATTACACCTCTCTCAACATTCTGAAGAATTATGAAAACGGTTTCAAACAAAGACAAGATCACACGTATCTTGCATAATATTTTGCAAAACGATTATATTGAAAATTACGTCAATGCAATTATTATAATACTTAATTAGGATATATCTAAAACATTTAGACGGAAGATTGTGTTAATGGCTAGATTATGTCAGAGTTTTATAAGATTAGCAGCCTAATAAGTTATTAATAAAACGGTAGAGTCAAATGATGTATGATATGATACATGAGTGCAAAGATTACTCAAGAGTCAAGAGCCAAGTAAAAAGAGCAAGGAAGCGAAAAGAGGCGAGTATAAAGATAACCATGCGACGACAAACCAATAACTTACTGTGAGAGTATCAGTTCAAAACTATTTTAAATTTGTTTAACTCATGCATAGGACCGGTCCAAGATCAATAATATCAAGGATGATTACCTAGGTAGTTCAACATCGTTTCTAAGTCTGATAGTGATAAGTTTTACAGAATCAATTTTAGGACTTAGTATCTCTTTCTTCTGTAGGGCAAGCACGGGCTTTCTTGTCTAAGGTAGAATAGAGAAAAATTACGTCACTTTGTCATCGAATGCGTAAATTGTTTGAAATTAATTTCTTCAACTTCAATAATGTACGCAATGTATGGCGATGCGATGCCATTATTGTCTATTCTACCCTAGAGAACAATCCCCGTACTTGGCCTACTGATGGGGAGTGTGGATATAAAATATCTTGTAATATCTTTCTAATACGCATCTTTGGGACGCTCCTGAAAAACAATATTGTTAAGGTTTATTACCAAAACTATGACAATGGGAAATTTATTTTGTATTCGTAATCCTGTAGTAATGAAAAATGTGATAGAGTCAACTCCAGTTATCCAGCTGTCATGAACCGGTGTTGACGAGATTTCTACCTCCTCAAAACTAACTTTGGCACGATTTCTTTGTACGATCAGTTACATCATCCTAACGACGTCAAAGTTTTTCAACAGAACATTTTTATATTGTTGAGAAAGAAATAGTTGTGCATACACAAATGGAAATGCATCTGTTAGGCTAGAGTCATAGAGCACACAGATAAATTTATTCAAAACACGAGAGTCAATACACTTGCAACCTTGCGATGCTCTTTACGACTCGTGTCAGATAAAGACATAAGGGCATTAAAATATTACAATTTTATACATCATCGCATAGTAACGTATATGAATTGCGACGCAAAAACTACTTTCACAATGGTTTATGGGTTTAAAAGGCTATCCAGAGTACAAAGTTAATATGGTGTACTGAAGTGACCAAGTAGCGCCAGAATTAGAAGCAGTAATGAGATAGGTTGAATTATATTTTGCAAATATTAATGTTAGATTTTCTCTTTTGAAGTTGGAGAGAAAGATAGATATTTAGATATTACGTTCATCAATGGATGGGCTTGTCTGATGGGTTGACTGTTTTCATATTCAACGAGCTTTCGACATTTAAAGACCTTTATTAAAGCATATTTGCTGCATAGACTTGTAGTCCATCAAGTCATCATAATTTTAGTATAATACTTTACGATAAAGATAAAGAGCAGTGTTTGCTGAAATTGGTCACGGAATCCTATATAGGTACCTCATGTTTTATTACTTAAGTCATACAGAACCATGATAAAAATCCAACATAGGTTTAACAGGTTTATCCTCACACTCCCAAAGCAAGTTCGCGCCAGCTCCGGCATCCTTGATCATACAACATCCGAACAATCCTATAGTTTGCATCGATAAAAACGGATTAAGTAAAGGTGAAAATATTCTGGGATCCCTGGGCATCGAGACCGTTCAAGTTGACATGAGACAGAGCTGGTCGAGTAAAGCGCAGGGGATGCAACACAAATCACGAGTTGCGAATGAGCATGGGATGGATGACGTCATAGGTGCTATTCGATTTACGGTTGTCGATTTTGAATGCCGGTTGCGGTTCGTGCATCGATTTTCGTGTGGGTAGGTCGCGAGCGGCGCCTGTCTCGCGGCCGGTGCGGGCGGCGTCGCTGCTCTGACTGGCTCGGCTTCCCCGCGCCAGCCGCGCGCCGCCACCGTTTGTTTTGCTGTATTTTCGTTGTTAATCATTCTCCTTGACCTTGTGCGACGTCGAGTGGTCCACTGCACACGACTGCGCACCCCTCGCCGCCCGCCCCCGCCCCGCTGCCTGTCGCGAGTCGCGCCACATCACACGTGCTTGCGCTTGCTCCCGACCACCGCTATGCAACCATGCAGTGCCATGTTTCGACCATTACTCCACAGAAAACTTGACCTTTTGATATTTGCGACTAACTTGCCCAAACTTAAAAAACATCAATAATATATGATCGTAATTATTGTAGGTAGATACCTACCCTATGAGGTTTGAGTTTGAGCCATTAGAATGTTTGCCTCATAAATCTTCCGACCTTCCAGTAAAATGACCAATTTGGTTTAATTAGTATTTTTTACGATATTATTTATTTCAGATGGCTCAAAGTTTTAGTTTATTAGTAGGTATTAAGAAGGGTGACCATTTTGTGTTGTTGGCGCTAGTTATTTATTGTGGTAAGTATTTAAGTTTTTCTGCTTTTTAAGGTAAATAGTAAACAATTCTCTAAGAACCAAACTTTAACATAAACGTTAAAACAAACTTCGATAAAATATATTTGTGGAGCAATTGGGAAAGTGTTGATTTTTTGCCTCAAATTAAAATCTCTTGACCTAATATTAAATTGCGAAAATACTAGTTCTATTAACTTATGAAAAAAATAGAAGTTAGCTTTTTCATAAAACAACAGAATCTTTTTCATAAGACACTAACTAGAAAAAGGTTTACGTTTTGGGATAAATTTACCTACTTTTATTTGTTGTAGAATGCAGACTACTAAAAATCACAAAATTATTTCAATCTCTCGGCAATCCGAATTCGTTTTTTTTATTTTTTGTAAAGAACATCAAATATACAAAATAGATAAATCAACGCGATTAATACCTACCCATAGTTATTTTATAATTATGAACTTAGTAAATTTGTAGATTCTGGAAAATCCAAATTATGGGGGTTATAAAAATCAATATAGGCTTTTATAATAAGGAATAGGTCCTTATTTTATTATTACAACAAGCATTTAAGGCGCATACAGCACCTAAACTAGCGCCACCACCTACTTTATGTTATTATTCTGTTTAACAAAGGAATTTTCAAAAATCCATCGTCCAGTTTGTGATACCTATCATAAGCTTTTTTTTAATGCCTCTGTAATTCTATTCTATTTATTTAGTTTAGGAAGAGATACGAAAATAGATTTTGGTGGCCACCAAGGGCAACTTCGCGCCACCTAGCTAAACTAGCGCCACCACCTACTTTATGTTATTATAATAAAGTAGGTGGTGGCGCTAGTTTAGGTGCTGTATGCGCCTTAAGTAAGTACGTTTACGCATCGTTATACGTCAGTGCAAATTATTAACCTACGTTTAATGCCGTTTGTAATACTCCCGGCGCCATCTAGGTTGTTTATGTAGAACTAAAAGCGCCATCTTCAGCAATATTATGGAAGTTATACAAGACACCTTTGCTTTGAATGTAGATTGTAGTTCACAAAATTTAATTTACCTATGTAAATTGTGCATAATTTCAAAAAATTATGATGTTTTTAATTTCTTACAAAATTGAATTTCATAAGACCACCAATTGTCGCTTTTTCATTAGTGTGCAATAGTGTATTTATTTATTATTAAAAGGTAAATTTTATTACTACATAATTATTTTATCCTGTAATAGGAAATTACCTATTATTATTATTTATTTATTTATAATTATTATGTTCATTGTTTCTCAGTAATAAATTTCTACAGTCCCTAAGTGTCTTTTAAGAATTTTAGTTTTTGTTATTTTTTATGGACAAGTTTTCCTTTCAGTCATAGATTGATAGATAGTTTGTGACACAAGACTGTCATGGTATAGATTTTATCAAGCAAAAAATATTCTGGGACTTTTGCCTCCTGGTAGGCTTTTTGCCCCAACAGTGTGTTTTTTGTGCTTCCAAAAAGTGTTATTTTAACTATAAAATTTAATGAGCTTTGAATTTCAAATGTTGGAATAGATAACAATATTAATAATAATTATGCATAAACTAAGAGGAATTGAGATACAGGTGTTCTTCTCTAACATTGCATTGGAAATGCAAAACTCTAAATTTAATTAATAAAATAATGATGTCACATTTTTGGGGTAAAAAACACTGCAATACTTATAATATATATGATAATTTTTTAGAATGATTTTCCCACATTTGGGCAAATGCTTATCCCTGCTCCCTACATACATGTGGATATATACTTTGACACTGGCTAAACTATGCCTAAAAAAATAATGATAAGTAAATAACATTTATGTTCTTCGAAAGATTTTTCCAATTTAAATTACATGTGTTCTCTACAATAATTTTAATTGAAATGTACTTAATCCAAAGTTTCAATAATTTTTTAAACATGTTAATATAATATAACAATTATATGAATACATATATGGTATTCTTTGTTTTTTACTATTATTGAATAGTGTTTAGATTTAGCAGGTTCTTTTTTCTAATTCTTTATCTTATAAACTTTTCTATTCAAACTTGTTTTTTATCTTTTTTGTCCAAGAGTCTATTAAACACTGTACTATTTTTTTTATTAATAATTGTCAGGCAATCGTCATTATATCATCAATAGTCTCAACATCCATGAAGGATAGTTTGCCAGATCTTTTATAGATGACTTCTTAAATATTTAAACAACAGATGCAGCCACAGTACTCCCTTTGAGAATCAGAGCTTTGTTATTTTATTTACTAAACGATGCTGTGTGTTGTCTGGCATTATTTGTAAGATAAAGCAAAATGTAGTTTGTTGGTAAAGGCATCAGATTTAACAAAAGTATTCCTTTATGCTTGGAAAAACATGAGTAGAGTTCTTTAGAGTTACAGACCCCTATTCTTTGGCCAGCCTCCGTGGAGGCCATTGGTAAAACTTAAAAGAGCATCATCATTAATTGACAATTATTATAGTAAGTCAGACTTGTTCTACAAAATACTCGGGAAATCAAACTAAAGTCAAGTAGTTGTTTAATAATAATGAGGTTACATTTTTGTTTATAAAGTCTTTTACATTTTTATTTATAAAGACTTCAGATACATTGTGAAATAGAACTGTAATCTTATCAGTGTTTATTCATTGAGCAGATCTTTTTAAACACTTTAATATATCACATAGTATCATTCATCAATTCATCGTACAGGAAATGCACTGTGACCAAGAAAGTGAAAATGAATGCTGGCTTTTATTTTGGTCAACGCACTAGCATCCCCATAAAATGGCAATGCTGCCAGCATTCTAGGCACACTGCCTTCCAGTGAGAGCTTAGATTTTAAGGAAATAGATATAGGTAAGTGTAAATACTAGTTGTAATTGTTTTATTGCAATAAGTACTGTAATTTCTTTGTTAACAATTATATGGCAGATACTATGACCAAGTGAACAATTCACACAATGCTTTTAGCATTATGTTCCGTGTTTAATAGTCGAGGGTAACGCAACAGAATAAATTTACCAGAAAACTAATACAGAGCTCACTATAAAAGTACAGTTATAATCTGGCCCCCAAATGGAAAAGAAGCACCAAATTGTTTTACATAGAGCTAAGTTTTCATGGTCTTACCTGAAT
>OZ007525.1:9806981-9913688 GCA_963931895.1 Eupithecia pulchellata
TTAAGAGATAATTACCTAACAATTTTGATATGTAATGGGACATTAAAAATGATGATGACTTCCTAAAAATACTCAACCGAGGAAGAATTTACTTTGAGAATTGACTCCCCGCCCCAGGTCGTGAGACTCATTCGTTCTTTTACTAACTGTCACTGTCTGTGTCACTGAAAAAAATGTTTGTGGAGGAAAATAGAATGGAGAAATACTTTTTCATACTTAACCCAGAAAAAGAAAAAAGAAACTTCAATGTCGTTAAATTAAATGTCAAGAGCAGATTAAGCTAGTTTTCTATAAACATTATTGAAAGATGACTTTGATTGGTAAAATATATCGTTCGATAACGCACTGAATACAAACATCCAATAGAATCCAATAATTTTATTGACCTTGAATTGAATAGGCAATAGAGACGAGACTGAATAAAACTTTTTCAGCTCACGTGAGCTGAGCTGTAGAGTGTCATTTATAAACATTTCTTTCTAGTTTATTCAGTGTTGTTCCGGCTACGGCAATTGCCGTATTATACGGCTTTCGGGCGGGTAAATCGTCAAGAATACGGCATACGGCAGACATTTCAAAGCCGTATATTATTTGTATGAAATTATACGGCCGGTATCAGAAGCGTTGACAAAAATATTATTTTTTTCGTATAACGGAACGGAACGCACTAGCGACAGGCTTCTTTCTGGCTAAGGGTTTTCCCTGTAGTCATAAAATAACCTAGTAAAATGAGACTGAATGTTGTATTGTTCTAGTATGTGTAATGAAAATTTTGTTTCTAGTTACAAGTCTTAACTTAGGACGGCCCTTTCATTTGTAGACTTGAACTTTTTTCTGCAATTATTGCTTCAGTTTTCAGTTATATTAGTTTAAAGTTATCTTTGCTACATTGTAATAATGAGAGACAAAGGTGGTGATTGAAACAAAAAAAAAAACAGATCAAAACTAATCACACCAAACAAAAATATAGGAAACAGTGACGACTTTTATAGAAAAAAATGCGCTCCAGCTGCCGTTTGTTTTTAATTTTTTTGTTCCTTTACGTTATAAATTATAATCCGCCGTTTTTAGTAATCTTAGATTACTAATCTACCAATGGTTAGGATTTTATGGCGTCGGATTGGCGTTATTTATAAACATTTGTTATAAAAACATAGAATATACGGCCCGTTTTTTTGATTTTGCCCTAAAATACGGCAATTTTTTGATTAAGATACGGCAATCCTAAAATTGACTTGGAACAACAGTGAGTTATTTTTACACAGTTAGAACTCTAGCCACTGTGCGTGTGCAGGTGCAGAATTAAATCAGTTATCTCATGACATAGCTCACATTAGGTGTGCTAGTATTACGGTCATTTTTACGAAAAAAAACGTTCACCAAAAAAAGACCCAAAAATGGAAAATAAAACGACTTTCAGTATCCACACACGTTTGTGCTGCTTGGAGCTTCTGGTGATTTAGCAAAGAAGAAAATATACCCAACAATATGGTACCTTTATCGTGATAATCTTTTACCGCAGAAAACTAAATTTTTTGGTTATGCTCGTACTAAGCAGACTGTAGCTGATGTTAGAGAAAAGAGTAAAAAGTACATGAAAGTACGCCCAGAAGAAGAAGAAAAGTTTGAAGAATTCTGGAGGGCGAACGAGTATGTAGCTGGATCCTATGACAAGAGAGTCGACTATGAATTGTTGAATCAGTCTATCAGCAAACATGAGAAAGGACCAGTGGCTAACAGAATATTTTATCTAGCAGTTCCACCAACTGTATTTGAGGAAACAACAGTGAACATAAGGAATGCATGTATATCAATCAAAGGATATACGAGGGTTATCATTGAAAAACCTTTTGGGAGGGATGATGTGAGCTCTGAGAAGCTTAGCAATCATCTTGCTGGACTTTTCAAGGAAGAGCAAATCTACAGAATTGATCATTATCTTGGCAAGGAAATGGTGCAGAATCTGATGACCTTGAGATTTGCCAACCAGATTTTCAGCCCTACTTGGAACAGAGAAAACATTGCTTCTGTGTTGATCTCATTCAAAGAGCCCTTCGGAACTGAGGGCAGAGGCGGCTACTTCAATGACTTTGGAATTATCCGTGATGTGATGCAGAACCACTTGCTTCAAATCCTTTCACTTGTTGCTATGGAAAAACCAGTGACTTTAAACCCAAATGATATTCGGGATGAGAAAGTGAAGGTTTTAAGGCACATAGAGCCGATTGAGCTCAAGGATGTTCTCCTGGGCCAGTATGTGGGCAATCCAGAAGGTCAAGGTGAAGAAAAACTTGGATACTTAGATGACCCTACTGTTCCTAAAGGCTCCGTTACCCCAACCTATGCCCTTGCTGCTCTTTGGATAAACAATGCAAGGTGGCAGGGTGTACCTTTCGTCCTCCGATGTGGAAAGGCTCTGAACGAAAGGAAGGCAGAAGTAAGGATCCAGTTCAAGGATGCCCCAGGAGACATCTTCAACGGTCATGCCAAGAGAAATGAGTTGGTGATAAGAGTTCAGCCAGGCGAGGCCCTTTATGTAAAACTCATGAGTAAATCTCCAGGAATGAAGTTTGACTTGGTTGAGACAGAGCTAGATCTGACATACAGTATGCGTTACAGAGAAGCTTCAGTGCCTGATGCGTATGAGAGACTTATCTTGGACGTGTTCACTGGCACACAGATGCATTTTGTACGTAATGACGAGTTGAAAGAAGCTTGGCGCATTTTTACGCCAATTTTGAATCAAATTGATCTAAGTAATGTGAGTCCAGTGAAGTATGTGTATGGTTCAAGAGGCCCTATTGAAGCTGATTCAAAGCTGGCTGAGTATGATTTCAAATACTCAGGTTCTTATAAGTGGAAAAAACCAGAGGCATAACTTTGACCTCTAAACTCTCAAACTCTTGGTGTTGGTGACCTATCCTATAATGGTTAAGTCTTAGTTTTGGTGCTCAAATGAGAAATAAGTATTAAGCTATTTATACTGATTGCATTCCTAAATTCTAAAACTTTCCTGCTTTTGCATTGATCAGTGTCATTTGAAGGTCATGCAAGGACAAATTAATATAAGAATTAATAATCATCTCAGCATTTAATTATATTGTTTTCTGAAATAAATTATGATATCCTGTTAACATTCCAGAATTATGTAATTATCCTTATTGAAAATAAGTGCCAAGTGTAAGCACTAGTAAATTGTACACATATGTTTAAAGTAACATAGGTTGTGTAAATGTGCCTTAAATTTTGAGACAAGTAACAATTAAAATTAAGTTTAGATTGTATGACTGATAATCACGTGAACAATGTCATGATCGAAGTGTTAATGATTATACAGTGGGGTCAGTTCTATATCACCTTTACTGTTATCCATTCTACCTACATACGTGTAACATACATATATCTACATACTTTTATGTGTCTGTGTATGTTTACTAGCATAATGTATAAACACGCATACACGTTATTTATGCAGCCAATCGATTTTTTGGACACTGAATTTTTGGATCTGGAAAATGCATAATTTTTTATTCTATTTTTTGTAATTTATGTAACAATCGACCATATAATTTTTGATACAATAAAATGTTTGCATTTTATTTGGTTTTATATTATTTCTGGAGGAGAGTGCAAGCTGAATTTTCTAAATAAATACCTTTAGGAAATGCTTAAATAAATAAAGGCCAGTCAGTTAGTTTTAACCTAGAATTAGTCTGTTGTAACCAAGTCAATTCACCATGTTGTTGTGTCTATTTTTACGAATTTTAATTTCTTGACTCTTCAATTAATATTGCTTAGAATTATATTTAAAAAAGTTATGTATCTTTTTTTTGTATGGTCTACTATAAGAAAGTATTAAACTACTAGCGGTTCGCCCCGACGACGGCTTCGCACAGGTATTTAACAAAAATTATATAATTTTTTACACACATTGGGTTACATTATTGAAGATTTCTTACGGAAACTTTTATAAAAATACTAGCGACCCGCTCCTGCTTCGCACGCGTGCAATGCTGTTACAAAAACCTTCTTGAATTACTATCTATTTAAAGAAACCGCATCAAAATCCGTTTCGTAGTTTTAAAGATCTAAGCATACTTATGGACAAACAGACAGACAGCGGGAAGCGACTTTGCTTTATACTATGTAGTGATTTTTATAACCCATGTTCATCAGGGATAATGTAGGATGCTAATGGTGAAAGAATTTTTCAAATCGTTCCAGTTTTAGAGCCTATGCAATTCCAACAAACAGTCAAATCTTTCCTCTATAAAACACTTATTAGTAGGTATACCTAGATAAACGTCATTCGTACCTACTACCTACCCATAACCTCGAGTTTGAACATGACAAGGCAAATTAACGACCAATGTGGTGTGTGAGCGGCGGTCGAAGGTACGCTAGCAACGCAGTAGGTAGCAGGTTTGATTCCCCCCTTGGGACAAATGCTTGTAAGATCTGTAAATGTATGTTTCGGATGTTCTGGATATTTTCTATGTATTAAACATATATAGGTATAAAGTTAATGTACCTACCTATTTTATTATGTTATGTCTAATAGTCATTTAGTACCTACCCATAACACAAGCTCTGATTAACTTGGGGCCAGATGATGCTGTGTGTGTGGATTTTCCAGCATTATTATTGATGTAAGCTGAGGGTACATAAGTAGTAAGGTACATACTGATTTGGTTTACGAGAGATTAGGCTCACTCAGTTGACAAATAAGCTAAGTACGGGCCACTTAGTACAAATAATAACCCTCTTTCTTAACTAGGTACTTAACCGATGTTATGTTTTGTATTATGTTCTCCTATGATACTTAAAAAGTACCTACCTATCATAATCCCGGTGTCATGTTCTCGCGGGATCCCTCTCGGTACGAGCAGATTCTGATGGTGACAACGCGGCTTTAGAACCAGTGATGTAGCTTGCGTAAACTATCTTATCTCCTATCAATTAACTACCTACGAATATTATAAATAATCGATTTGGAATGACTCGACTGGTTTCCTTATTTTACATTGTCATTTTTGCATTCAAGTACCTACCACTTATTTATCCATCATACAAGTAGGTAAGCTATCGCCACGGTAATTTTATCTTAACCCTAACTAAGTCTTTACCGTTTTATCGCTACCGCGTATTATCCAACTTACAATATTCTGACCTCTGCATCGATTGAATTTCTGTACCTACCTATTAGTTTATTATCTTCTGCAGGGGTCCATTCTTGGACCTCTTTGGTGGTATATTACATATGACGCGGGCCTGCGTGCTGATCCCTGTTAGCCATAGTAGGTATTATTCTGATCCACCAGCATGCAAGTGGTCTGTAATGCAGACGCTGGTATTCGGGCCGGGAACTCCTTCAAAGGGACCAAGAGACTCGCCAAAGTCCCCTACTTCGGCGGGAATCAGGTATACGTAACCCATCTTACCTACCTACTGTAATTTTACAAAATATTTAACTTCAATGGCATTTCAAGTTCTAATTTATGATTAATTTATTTAATGTTCACCTACGTAGGTACTAATCATACAACATTATCATAAAGTCATGATGATTAAAATTACCAAACGTCACTTGTTTTGCTCAGGTGCTAACCGAAATTTTATCTGTGTGAGTGGGATCGTGACTCGGCCCAGCAAGCATTACGCTCGAGAAAATGCTCGGCGTGGAGAGTCGGATCGAATCTGTCGGATCGGTCTACGGAATCAGACAGGTTCTCCAAACAATGGCGAGAGAGGGTCACCGGAGAGATTTTAGTGGGTCAGATTCAGATTCAATAACTTTATTTTTTTAGGCTTACAAAATAAGCACTTAGACAAGTCAAATTTCATACAGTTAATTATTATTACAAAGAAATAAGTTGTTATTGATTTCTCTTCACTGCAATTTTTGGTATTACGTCCTTCTCATGGCGTTCCCACATAATTCTGGTCCCCCCCCCCCAGACCAGTTTATTAGTAGGTACCTACCTACCTAAATGAATTTCCTCGCCGAAAAAGGAAAGAAAAAGGTTCTATCTCTGCCCAGCTCATAGACGGCTATGCTGGTGGGTGAGACGGCGTGGAAGGTGTTCTCTTTCTCTGAAACTGTCATATTCGGGAAGTATTCTGGAAAGATTTTGGCGTTGGATCGTGCGTGATAGATCCGATCTCGCAAGGAGCAAAGAGAGTAAAACCACTAGGTACGTAGGAGGAAATGGCCTTAGTGTTCCAAATCGGTAAAAATGGGACATACATACGTTACGTACGCTTTAATGTTTTTTTTTCGAATTTCTTTATTCTTATTTTCCTATTCGAGCAAAAACTAAGAAATTATTGCTCTGCCTTATTGTTCAGGAGTTAAGGCAAAAACAGTTTTGTTTTGTGTGGGAGGCAGGCATCAAGTTGGCGGTACCTACTATTGATTTGATTTGATTTGATACTACCCATTTTTAACCTGGTTTCAATCTGATTTTTTAGGGTCTTATCTAATTTTCGCATCAGCTAGATAAACTGACTGGTGTCGTTTTATTTTATTTGTAAATTTTGTTCATCAAAATGCTAAAAGATAGGTATCACAAACTGACCAATAACAATTCTGAAAGTTCCTTCAATCAACGTAATAATAATAAAATAGCTGGCTGCGCGCTAGCGTCTCAGGTTCTCAGGTAGGCCTAAAATGCAGTATGTGCACAGAGGTATGTGTCTGGTCGAACGATACGATTTTTCTGAGGATTTTTCCCGCACAATAAAATATAGTTATGTCAAAGTCAAAGTAATTGGCTATCATTGTCGATGTCACGACTGGATTGGTTGTCTATGTCAGCTGTCATTGATGTCATGTTATTGTTATGTCAGCTGTTATTTGATTGCATTGCATTGGATTCGAGATAGTGAAACGAACGAAATGGTAGTGTTTTTGCAAATTCAAGAGCTCATCTAGGACGTTTTACAATTGTTTGGGTAATTACTTGCATTTTATACCATTTGTTTCCAAGCACGTGTTTTTAAACGAAATTGTAATATTCATTGGATATGCTTCAGTGATTCGTTGCGTGATCCACTGCGTAAGTGCTCTGCTCTGTATCTTTGTTGTTTTTGCATCAAATTATACCAACGCAAAAACAGGTCGCTCTCGTGAATACATTTCAATTCTGTAGTTTTATACCAATGATACAGCTGTTAGGGCGGACTGTGATATTTTCATCTAAAACATATTTGGCTACTGTTTCAATGACGTTGTTTATTTTGGACAAAGCCTTAGTTTGTGCGTAGGTCAATGTGTTTTAGTTTCTAAAATATTTGTTTATTATTTAATTTTGCACAGTATACCTACGCATAGCATTTTCTTTCAATCAAATGCAGACCTGTCTCCTGCAGAGAATCCTAAAGATTGTGTTCATAAACAGACAAAGGTTTACCTACACCTAATTAAAAATATACTGTTTATTCAAAACAAACTAAGAGCTTTGCTTATTCTATCTCTAATTTCAGATTCCATGGATTATAGATCAAAAACAAAAGCAATCAGCTGATCCAAACTGGAGTTTAGTATTGAGCTGTGATAGTAGAACACTGGCAGGATGCTGTATGTATTCCATGTGGATTCAGGTCAGATGACCACATATGATATGAGTCTGACCTTACAGAAGTAAGTATTGACCCACCAAGATTTCAGTCAGTAAACTCTTACTCATATTATTATAGTTTCCTTCCATTCAAAATACTCTGGGCATACAATATAAAACCCAAGACTTTTTCAAATCTGAAGTGGCTATTGGTAAATAAAGTTCTATAGGTATTTAACCCTTGGTTTTAAAATCAATTCTCAGAAGCAACTTATCAAAACAAACATTTATATGCAAGAATATATTATAATTATTTTACACTGTCAAGTCTTATAACTATTTTTGAAACTGTATTCGGCCTGCCTGCTTGCCCTAATATTCTGTGAGTCATATTAATAAATAAAGTTATTTAATAATATAAATTTTAAATAAAATAGAAAAATCATTTATTCAGGTCATTATTACACTTTAACTTAATAAATACATTCGACAAGTTACCATACACTTAATTTTTTAAGATATTTCCATTTAGTTTTTCTATGTCTTCTGGTTAATTATTATAGGCTTAACAATGTATGCCTTGAATAATCTATTGTTTTGAGCTTATGTTAATCCTTCAATCAATTTCAGTGTGGCAAGCTTGAAGTATGCAATAGAACGGAAAACAAAAGTGCCATCAAGCTCCCTCGTGCTCCTCATAAGTGGCGGAGAAGTGTTGTTGTCTGATCATATGGTGTCTTCGTACAGTGCCGGCACAGACTCTAATCCAATATTCATGTTCATCAAACCATCTGTTAAAGAGAGCCATTTGCAACAGTCATGTGAGTTTCTTCATTCTTATCTTTGATGATTTTTATGTATTGAATAAAATTTATGATTTTTATGTATTGGGCCGTGTGGTGCCGGCATAGAATTTCACCACTCCCACTCTTCCCGTGGATGTCGTAAGAGGCGACTAAGGGAAACACACTGGGGGGCGGGCAACCCCCCAACCCGCATGCCCAGCGTGGTGATTATGGGCAATTACCCCAGATGAAATAACGCCTCCTATGGCGCGCATTAGGGGAGGCCTATGTCCAGCAGTGGACTGATATAGGCTGATGTTGTTGTTGTTGTTGAATAAAAGACTTTAAAGGAGGCCTATGTCCAAGGACAAGCTGGAAACAAGTAACAAAACAGTCAAGGTTCATATTACTAACAAACATCAAATTATAATTCAGCAATAAAGGCTTATTTTTTTTTTGTTTTATGTATTGAATCTAAGTTCTGCCCATAGGTTCTCTTTTTTGGAATCTAGATACAACATAGCCAGCAAATTAGTGAAAGAATATCCCAAATTGAACACTAAATTGTTCCAGAGCTTACCCATTCCGTTGCTAAAATTTACGTTTATTTATTTTACGTACATTTATTTATATTTTAAGAAATGGTAGAATTATAAGGTTTTGAGATATTGTATAGTAGAACTTACAACCTACAGTTTAGAAGCATTAATCAAAGGAGGGTGTTTTTTTTTAATTAAAATTATTGAACTACTACAGTACAATGTCTCCGTGCATTATCTACCTGCCAATGAAAACATCGGTCTATAAAAACAAATGGTTGGCATGCAAGAATTACAACATTAAAAAATCTTGGGTATAATTGATATATTGTAAGACTGTTCTATATATTATACACCGTGTAACAAAATATGTGTACTAAGCGAAAGGGGGTGAATTCCCACCCCCCCGGGGACAAACTTTTGTTCAACGACTTTTCGAATTTCGATCGGTATCTCGGAAAAAAACTGCATCAAAGTTTCAACATGGACAGCTGATTTTTTACGAAGTGACAACCCTAAAGGCAGCGGTTTCTTGTACCTGTGACAATGACGTCAGTATGGTCACAGATGTAGAGTGATAGATAGATAGATTAGGTAGTCTCCCGCCCCGCCATAGATGAACTCTACGAAGATAAATACCTACCTACCTGCAGTGGTAGTAGGTATGTATAGGTTATCCGGATAGGGTTGTTACTTTTTAAAATAAAACTTTTTGTATGGGAAACGAAAAATAAGAATTTTTAATTATTTCCACACCACAACTGATCACCATTGGGGTCTGAAACCTCCCCCTTCGGCTTAGTACACATATTTTGTTACACCTTGTATATGTGTAAATACTATATCAAAGGTATGTACTTGTTGAAAGTATTATTATATTATACTCAATACATCAATATTTACTTGCTGTTGCTATGAATATCCATTTACCAAGGGTCTTATCACACACAACTTATCTTTTGTTGTGTTGTATGTATATGCATACCTGGTTGTTATTTGTGTTTCCTGGGTTGGCATGAAATATAATTTTTTTTTTTTAATTCTTCTGCCTTTTACAAAACCAATGTAAAACATTTCTAGTAACCTGAGGAAAAACTAACTTCTTGGTTCACTGCTATTTTTGGACCTTTTGAAAAATGCTTTCAGTATGCAATTGAATCGAAGCTTTTTACGGCAAATTTATTTTCAGAACTTTTATTTTTGTCGAACACAGAAAAAACAGTAAACACCACATAAAAAATATCTCTAGCCAACCCATTACGATAGGTAAACCTTAACTATTATTTATATATTCCGACAAGTAGCTTCACAAAATATTTTCTGCCTTTTAACACAAACCTATTATTATTTAGGCTTGATTTGTCCATAAGTAAGATGTCTGATAGGTCCCACTTTTCTAACTCACACCAAATGTGTCTGGAACTTGCACCAAATATTGATGAAAAGGCCCACAAAAGAAATGATGAAGATTCTTCTTTCTTTGTAGTATGCGGCGACCTCAGTCCAATCGGCGAATTGAGTACCGGCGAATTCTCCTGCGATACCCGCAGCGTTTTCGACGGCAAATCCGTTTCGGATCTCAGGGCAGCGGTGGACAAGTGTTGTTCGATGACGCCCAACGTGCATACTGTGATAACTTGCGCAACGCTGGCACAACAGTTCAGTGACCTTGCGCTAGAGGTGTCTAGAAGCTGCGATCAGCTGGTGCATGAACAGCATTTGCAGCATCAGGTGGGTTTTATTAATGAGTTATTAATATATGGTATGGATCAACAATTATTAAATGTCCTTTTCACATCATCTACCTTAACTTTGCAAGGACTTTGTTTCCGGTCTTATACCAATAGATAAAATTTACAGTTTTACTTAATCTGATTTGAAACCAGGATATAAGTCCTACACTCTTACTTCCTACTAATATAATAAACGTGAAAATTTGTAGGTAAGTATGGATGAATGTTTGTTACTCTTCACGCAAAAACTACTAAAACGGTAAAACCGCGGGCACCCAGCACTAACAAATTATATTGTGTATTGAATTATCGAACTCTTTATGATAGGAAATAGATATTTCCTTAAAATCAATTGTAACATTATTTATTTTTCATCAGGGATGGACAGCGGTTGTCGCGAATCTAGAAGATATATTCAACGAGTTCTGTGAGCGATCGCGTAATTTCAAGGAATCCTTCAAGAAGCATAGGCTAAAAAAAGAGGAGTACCACGAAAAGCTGAACGCGTGAGTAATTCTTTTTCTAGTCATATTCCTTTGGAGAGTTACGCAGTATTTGCCACCCAGAGCGGTAGCGAAATACCTATGCGGTACTGTCACTAAAATACACGACGGAATATGCCAAAAAACTACCGCTACCGGTCTGGGTAGAATACCGCGTTGATGAATACGCCTTTACGATAGTCCTAAGTTTACTTTTAGCTTCTATTCAAAGAATGAACTTGGTTTATCCCCGTTTCAGTTTTACACTTAGTATCGATAGGATTGTGATAGATATACGAACTACTAAAATTAATTAAACAAAAATTTTCATGTTTTTGTCAAGAAATTCATATTGACAGACAAATTATTATGTAATTATTTGTAATATAAATATGTATATGTAATTGTGCTTTTTTAATAAACTATTATATTATATTCAACTGAATTAACGGAATAGACACCAATGAGGCCTAAGAGCATCAATAGAAAACTTTTTTTGTAAGTTGATCTTTCGGCTCTAAAATACCTACATCTATACTAATATTATAAAGAGGAAAGATTTGATTGTTTGTATGTTTGTTTGTTTGAATTGAATAGGCTCCGAAACTACTGGACCAATTTGAAAAATTCTTTCACCATTATAATCCTAAATTTTCCGTGATGAACATAGGATATATAATATTTTCAAAAAAGTTAGGGATCCGCATGAAAAATTCAATAATTAAACCGTGCGCTATATGTATATTCAACCTCTTTTTCTATTATGGCGCGTCATAATAGAAAAAGAGCGCACGGTGCTTGCTTTTTCTCTACGGCCAGCGCCAGTTATGGAGTGCCGAGTCAATGTCAAAAACCCCAAGGGATCCGTATGAAAACTGTGAAACCCACCGTGTTAGTGTCTATAATTTCAGAAATTTTGTTTAATACCCGTGCGAAGCCGGGGCGGACCGCTAGTGTTAGATATGTGTAAAGATATCAGGTGGTTATTAATTAGTTCCCACGTAAAGAAACAAAATAAGCAAGAAACAGAAATAATAATAACAAGCGAATAATTCGCATTGAACCTAATAGAGTCTATGTATTGTTACACCAATTTAGCTTAATTTTTGTCAAGTGACACGTTATTACTTATCCAACTGATATTTATCGAAGAAGATTTATGAAGCTTGGCTCTTAAACTAAGCTTGGGTTTTTAATTACTCTCAAATTTAGTGGTAAATTGTGGAATTCATTCAGCGGAGATGATAAGCTCAGGGATATGACGAGACGAGTCCTTGATTGACTTGTTACATAAGCACATATCAATATACATAGATCCTGAATACCCGAACGTTGTATCGATTCCCAGTGGGTTGTTACTTATGATTTATTCAAACCCCGCCGGTATTGACATATCGTTTACTGTAATTATCATGAATAATACAACAGATTGTCTTTTGCTAGACAAGTGGGCAGCAAAATAACAAACCGCAGAAAGGGTATGTCCTTTGATGTGCGGTGAGAATAGTACATTGTTACCATAGGGTTGAAAGTAACTTATTTAATCCCGAGACGTAGTTTGGAGCCCGAGTGACTATGACTTCTTACCTAATCATGAAAATGTGAGCCAAATAAACGATTTTCTTCCTCTTCATCTAAAATAATTAAAAAATAAGCAGATTTAAGCACATCTCAAGTCGAGATGTTTAACACCGAATCCTCAAACGCAAATTAGGTACAAGCACGCCCAGATTGCATTTTTTTGACAGCTTTCAATGAAAATCTATCATAAAGTCACTTGAATTGCTTGAATCATAGTTAAGTTTGGTTATTCGGGGGTTAGTCAGGCAAAATAATAGTTTTGCTAATATCCTGCTTATTTCTTTTCGTTTCCTAAGAAAACCAGCGGGTATTCACAAAGGCCTTAACATAAAGTGAACTAAAACTCCTTGATAGTGCTATAAACTATACTTCTAACCTTGGCATTGACTCGCTCACCTCATTTATGGGTCGAATGTGTCATTTAAAGTACTTGTTACGTGGTTACGACAGTTACCTATTGAAGCGTGATTTACACGGCCTTTTGATAAACGTGCGTGACAGATTAGCTGGCTCGAGATGTAAATAAAAAAAGTTAATACAACATTTTTTGATAACATCGTAGTTCGACGAATTCATACATGGGCGGTCCGCTAGTTTACAATATCAATCATCATCATCTTCATCAACATCACCAGCCTATAATAGTCCACTGCTGGACATAGGCCTCCCCTAAAGAGCGCCAAAGATGGCACTATCATTTGGGGGTTAGTGCCCATAATCCCCACGCTGGGCATGCGGGTTGGGGACCACACGGCAAGCAATGTCAATAATGCCGGACAATCCACACATCATAATCTAACCCCAAGCTTAGCAGAGCTTGTGTTATGGTTACTAGACTGATACTAGACTGATGACTGATATAAATAATACAATATTATTTTTTATTAGATGGATACATATTTTTTATTATACATAGGAAACGACCACAACACCCTGAACAAATATCTGCAGATCATACAAATATTTGTCCTGAGGCGGGAATTGAACCCACAACCTCCTGCGTTGCAGGCGGACCTTCGCCCACCGCGCCACAGAAGTCGTCATTATAATATAGCTAGTACAACCATCGTTAGCATGCCGTATGACCGTGCACGAGGCATGACCTGCCCTATTTAGTAAATTCCGTCGCGATTCACCAGACCCAGACTTAGATAAAACGATAGTGACGTACCGTGAATGCTAATGCTTAGATAAGTTCAACAATAACACGAGATAACACCTTTAATTTTTCAAACAATATAGTTTGCTTCATGGATATAATGTATCATATTAAGTCATTTGTTTTATTTCTATTTATGTAATTTTGTATTATATTTGTTACTAGCGGTCCGCCCCGGCTTCGCACGGGTATTAAACAAAAATTTCAGAAATTATACACACTAAAACGATGGGTTTCAAACTTTTCATACGGATCCCTTACTTTTTTAACAGCATTGGGGTTTTTGACATTGACTTGACACTCCATAACTGACACTGGCCGTAGAGAAAAAGCAAGCACCTATTCAACCTCCTTTTCTATTCTGACGCGCCATAATAGAAAAAGAGGTTGAATATACAGCGCACGGTTCAATTATTGAACTTTTCATGCGGATCTCTAACTTTTTTGAAAATATTATATAGCCTATGTTCATCACGGAAAATTTTGGATTCTAATGGTGAAAGAATTTTTCAAATCGGTCCAGTAGTTTCGGAGCCTATTCAATTCAAACAAACAAACAAACAAACAAACAAACAAACATACAAACAAACAAACAATCAAATCTTTCCTCTTTATAATATTAGTATAGAAAAAACTTATTTTGTATTATATTTGTGGGGTCAGTACAAGTATAGGTATTAAAATTCAAATATTTTTTTTGTCATATTACATTTTTTACATATTACATTTGGAGTCAGCCTATCACAAATAAACTTACTAGTACACCTTATCTTTAACTAGCGACCCGCCCCGGCTTCGCACGAGAGAATGTTATAATATAAACCTTCCTCTTGAATCATCTATTTAAAGCTGCATCAAAATACATTGCGTAGTTTTTAAAATCTAAGCATACATAGGAATAGATAGACAACGGGTAGCGTCTTTGTGTGCAGTGGTGTTAAGTATAGATTGGCAATAGGTAAACGTAACTGACGACGATCTGTGAAATACTGCTGGCAGATGCTGGATGCGACAAGCTGAAGAAAAGGCGCTATGGCGCTCATTAGACGAGGCCTATGTCCAGCTGTGGACTAACATAGGCTGATGATGAATGAATGAATGATGAAAACGTAACTGCGAAACTGATAGTTATTTTAAATTTATTGGATTTAATCACTCCTAAATCTTGAAGGCCTTATATATTTTCTACGATTACTAAACATCGTACACTAAATAATTAATCAGGGAATTTTAAATGTGCATTTAAAACGGTTCGGATTGGGTCTATTTTAGGCAGACAAGCGTAATAAACAACAGTCCAACAGTGGACTAACATAGGCTGATGATGATGATGATGATGAAGCGTAATAAATCGGTATTGTTGTCTCTTATCAAGAATCAGGAAGAGCAAGCTTAACGAATTCAAGCCTGTCTGTCTGTTGATAAGTATAAAACATGAATCATAACCCTGAATACCCATATTTGAGATAACCATCGTCTGTTACCAACGTGGATATTTTGCTAAGCTATTCAGAACTTTACTGCCTTGGCTTTAAGCATCGAAGCAAATAGTTTGTTTTTGTTATTTAGGTAAATATGTTTTTGATCTTTAACCATAGTATTCAAGGGTATTTATTAGCATAGAAACCACTTTTTAGAACTATTCGAGAGAGGGCCGTAACATAAGCTGTCATCAAAATAAATTGGTCCTCAACGATTCAAGCACGCTCTTTATAAAAATAGAGAAAGTATAAAATTAAACAGGTCGTCTAACGCTCGAATGCTCAAAGGCAACACGTGTTTAACACGTGTTTAAAAAGGCACGTCTCACAAATATTTGACATTTTAATTGAAAACCTTCAAAAATAATGACTTAGACGCTGTTAAATCCGTTTTTCACATATAAATGAATACAATCAAAATTAAAGTGCTTTATTTCCTTAAGACCTTTCAGGACTCTTGGACGTCACAAAGTACTAAATACCTAAGTATATAAAATACTGAGAAATAAAGTGTTCATGATCACTTTGATTTTCTGTTCTCTTCAATTTTTAGGTAAAGTAAAGAAGCGAAACTCGAAGTCCTTACCTTGTTAATTTTCGAGTTGGAGCAAAACTCGCCCCAAACCTATTCATCTAGATAATCTAACATTTTATAGTAAGCCTTTTTGCTAAGAATATGTAATATGACTCACGCACCTGCTACAAATAGGTACTGAATTAATTAAGAGAAATATATTCCTATTTCGCCTTGCAGCTGTTTCCATTGTTCTATTTATAATCAGACCACTAGATTAGGTCAAGATTGATTCTATTAACAACGAATTGGTAGATATATTTTAGTGCGTGCTTTTAGTATTACGGATTATTTTAAGTACGCACTTAATATGTTTGTAAGGTCTGCAGATTTGTTGCGAATACATGTTATTTGGTATAATATCACAGTATACCTCTATATAAATAGTTATCTTTGTAGTACCCTACCCATAACACAAGCACTTTGTACCTCGGGGCTAGATGATGCCGTGTGAATTTTCCAGTACTATTTGTTCATTTAGGTAGGTAGTCTAATAGGTCAAAATGGGAAAATAATTAATACATAATTTAATTGATTTACGATGAAAATACTTCATTGGGGGAAAAAACCAAGTGTGCTTAGTTGCTGCATGCTTTTAGTTTAAATATTGGCACGTGGGATATGACCATATTGACCACTCGTTTTTGAGAAACATTATTTGGTAATGGACATGGCTAAAGGCGATGGCAATACATGGAAAAAAGTAGAAAATTTGGAGGAGCCTTTACCAAAAGAGAACCAACAGATCTAAGTGTCAATGTTTAAGTTTAAACAACAGTACTTAAGTTAAAAAAAAATAGTTTTTGTTCAGGCTACTAAGGGGAAGTCTGAAAACGTGAAGGTTAACGAAAAGTCCCGTAAGAATCTACACAAAATAAGTTCTGCATTAAAAAAGTCGCAGAACTATTTTATCATTTATATAAAAAAGGGGGTTTTTAAAAAAACCTCCCACGGTTTGACTTCCCTAAGTAGCCTTGAAAAAAATCTCACTGATCCTGACCCTGCGATGCCGGACTCCATCTTAACATCAACATCACCAGCCAATAATAGTCCATAATAGTCCACTGCTTGACATAGGCCTCCCCTAATGAGCGCCATAGATGGCATCATTATTTGGGGGTTATTGCCCATAATCCCCACGCTGGGCATGCGGGTTGGGGATCGCAGCTCAGTGTAGTTGTTCTGCAGAAGGCGCTGCTGCCCGCCCCCCGGTGTGTTTCCCTTAGTCGCCTCTTACGACACCCACGGGAAGAGTTGGGGTGGTGAAATTCTATGCCGGCACCACACGGCAAACCCCACGGCGACCCCATCTGAATACTATAAATCTAAAAATATATTATATCTACGTTCTAGACGGTAGCCTAATTAATTTTAATTATCTTTTACAGGCTAAACGAAGTGCTAGAATCTCTGGGTAAAATCCCTATCCTGTCCGCGTTGAAACTGAACGCAGAGGCTCATAGGTTTTCTGCGTTCGATGTGTTTGAGGAGACGGATTTCGAAGGACATCCCTACAGGGTCAGCGAACGTCTGGACAGCAGTTCTGAGAAACAGAATCAGGACTTCTCTGGCGTTGAGGCTTTCAAACTATCGGAGGAAGATGGTAAGTGGTGTGATTTAAATAGAGTTTTGCTAAAGATTCCTTACTGGAATGATCTGAAATATTGTTCAATAGTAGATTGAACAATATTTCAGATCATTTCAATAGTAGATTGAACAATATTTCAGATCACTTCAATATTTTTTTTTTAAATATAATTTGATATTAATTCTTTAAGCCCGTCAGGAGTTCTAATAGGAATGGAGAAAGAATTTGTGAAATCAGAACAGTAGATTTTGAGTTTATTCGTTACAAACATACACACATACAAAAATACAAATCTTTCCTCCTTATAATATTAGTGTAGATAATAATCTATAGTTATGCACTGTACTTACTTTCTAAGTGCTTATTTCAGAGATAAATAAAAGCTTTTTATCATGAAATATCCATAATTTTTTGACTTTTATATATGAACTAACATTTTTGTGCTATAAAGATTTAAGAATTTGTAAGGGCTTACCTACAATATTATACTTTTCATTTCAAGAATGGTATCTGTCTGAACCTATTTAACGCAAGGTATACAAAGAGCTATATCCTTATGACATATAGGACTTTTCTACCCGCTTTGTTATAGTTATAGAGCTCACTTTAAATAATTTAAGAGCATCTAGCGACAAACTTGATCAATTACTTTATCCGATAAAGAATGAACTCCTAAACTCTATTGTTTACTTGTGATATGAATAGCAATGATTTTTGTTATGTTTTCTGTTATCATGTCACGTACTGATTACTCACAGGTTCTTTGGGATATTGACATTGTTCTCTCACACACCTAATCTGCTCCCACAATTTGTTATGTTATTGGTAGATATAATTCACGTGTAACAATCTAGCAAAATACAGTGGGTTCACTCAGAACTATGTAACTTAATAATATAACTTTAAAGTGGAATCTTTGGGTAAAATGAAGATTGCAAACCGTTTTATAATAAAAACTACAAATTTTGGCTAATTGAAACGAAAACTACTGTAATAACCACGAGACTTATAAAACCTACCAGGGGTTTGAGTAACACTGAACACCGCTGTACACACTGAGCTTAGTAATAATTAATTCGTCAGTTTAACAATAAACCGATTGTAGTTGTTATACCTAATAACTATAGAGATAGTTTTCTTTTCGTTCCTTTAAAAAACCGGTCAAATCTTTGAGAATGAAAAACTACAAAAGAAAAGTGGGAAGGATCGGGCGGTCCGCAAGGCATACCGTATACAAGGCCCGGACAGGGCGAATTTTGAATTTAGCAGTTTATATTAAACAGTGCATGATCCGTGTCCAGTCCGGGCCCGTTTAGTAACTTAACGTCTACAACCGCTATGCCCATTTGCTCCAACTCGAAAACTAACAATCTAACAAGGTTAAGGTTTCTTGTTTGCTGCTTTACTTTACCTTAAAAATATTAAGTGAACAATGAATCAAAGTGATCACTTTATTTCCCAGTACAACTTATGTAAGTTGTATTTTGTGAAGTCCAAGAACCCTGTAAGGTCAAAAGAAATGAAGCACTTTGATTTTGATTTGATTTGCCATGACTAGTCCAATATAAATCTTCCCTAAGGAGATACAATAACGTCGAGTTGTTATGTAGACTTCTCTGTTACTTGTGTATGCACAGTGTTCGTTGAACTGAGAATCTGATCTATGTAATTAATTATAAGCGGAGATAAATATGTGATTGAAAATGGCAGCTTCTCTCGTTATATCCCGCTTCGCGCTTCGACATCTTAGCTACACATCAATATTATTTCAATTATCCCGTTTAGGAGCTAGGAGGTGCGTCCTTGTTTTAAACTTACGCGTTGTCCGATTTTCCTTTGTTTTGCTGTATTTATGGTTTTGTTCATACTAACAAAATAATCTATGTCTATATACTATGTATTATAAATCGGAAAGAGTCAACTCTTTCCGATTTATAATACATAGGTGGTTTGTTTGTTTGAATTGAAAAGGCTCAGAAACTACTAGACCGATTTGGAAAATTCTTTTACCATATGAATCCTAAATTTTCCTTGATGAACATAGGCTATAGAATATTTTCAAAAAAGTTAGGGTTCCTTTCGTATGAAAAATGCAATTTTTGTTAAATATGGGAAGCCGGGGCGGACCGATAGTAATATCTAAGCGTATAAGAGATGCGGTAATTTTAATCCCAATCTTTATCTATGCGACTTATAACAGGTTATAATTATTTCAGTATTCGAGAATGCAAAAGACGCGTCATCCAGTAAAGAATCCGGGCAATCATCAGAAGCCATACAGCGAATCTATGATACGGAAGAGGGGGTCACTTTTAGAGCGCGCACATCGTCTTACCAAAGCAATGAGGAACTAACTTTACTTCACTGGATACTTGCACAAGGGAATAAAGCTTCCTTGCAAGATATACTGGACTATTGTCAGAAAGGGCTGGCGTTGGTGAGTGTTATGTCTGTAGCCATAAGGTTTAGAATTAGTTGTTTATTAGAGAAGTGAGTAGCTTACTTTACTTCACTGGATACTTGCACAAGGGAATAAAACTTTCTTGCAAGATATACTGGATTATTGTCAGAAGGGGCTGGCGTTGGTGAGTGTTATGTCTGTAGCCGCAAGGTTTAGAATTAGTTGTTTATTAGAGAAGTGAAAAGCTTACTTTACTTCACTGGATACTTGCACAAGGGAATAAAGCTTCCTTGCAAGATATAAGTACTGGATTATTGTCAGAAGGGGCTGGCGTTGGTGAGTGTTATGTCTATAGCCGTAAGGTCTAGAATGAGTCGTTTATTCTAATAAACTTTTCCGTGAATCATTACCATTAACCGATTTGTATTTAGGTAAATCAATTTCACAGATGTATTATGGTAATAGAGGTAAATGTATTTTTTTGTTTACATAATAATTCTAGCATTATCAACGGATTCAATAAACTCAAGCTTATCAACAAAACACATTTCCTTTATCGATGTGTGTTATTAGGTTAGGAGCATTGTATGAGTGGGTATATACATAGTGTTCCTGATTGCTTGGTCGTTTTCCTATAAGAATATTGACTCGTAAATAATCTTTGACAGTCTTTTAACTAGAAAATTATCATCATTGAACCAGCCCACTCATGTCCACTGCTGGGCATAGGCGTCCCCAGAAGGCGCTAAAAATATTAGTTCCGAGCTGCTATTTTCAATTTTTTTTTTAAATTTTTAACAAGATATTCCTCGTGTATTCGCTCACATAGTCGATTGCTAAAACGCTGCCTGTAATTTAGGGATAATTAATCTCTGTAAATTATTCACTTATCTATTAGTTAAACTGATCCGGTTATTGAATTGTAATTTTCTATAGTAAAGAATTTCTAAAATTTACTTAGAGCTTCTGGAAATCACCTTGATACAACGTACACAATCCAAACTAACTTAGATAAATAAACAATGCTAGAGAATCAACACTGCTTCATCTAGCCCTAAGCTAATTAGAGCCTATGTTATGGGTACTGGAGGGCTGATATACTTAGGCAATATGTTATATAGATAGATATTTTTTACATAGAAAACGACCAGAACACCCGGAACAGATCTGCAGGTCGTAAAAATTTGTTTCGAGGCGGAAAGCGAACCCAACCGCCTTTTTCGCAGGCGGTCCGCGCCACAAATCTCGCCTTACAAACGTAATATAGGTATCTAAGCATCATCATCATCATCAGCCTATGCTAATCCACTGCTGGACATAGGCCTCCCCTTATGACCTATAGAATAGAATATAAAATAATCTATGGTTTACCCTTTACAGATAGACGCCGAGCCACTAAAAGAGAGGGAAGCGGAACTGTACAATATATTAGAATACGCGAACAACCACGGTTTGAAGCAAATCAAGGGTATCGAGGACCGGCTGTACGGCCTGGACCAGCTGCTCAATGATGTCAAGAAACTGGAGAGAGATCAGCGCGATCAGGCTGCATCGCTTATACAGGTATTGAAATTAAATAGAGATTTTATAATTATAGAGCGCACAGTGCTATAAAGTTTGTGATTCCTATTATAAGCTTGCTTTCATACCTCTGTAATAGTTGCAAAATAAAACTAGGTAGGCACTTATCACAAACTGGCATTGAAATTTCCTTTGCACAACGTAATAATAAGATAAAATTGGTGGCGCCATTAGTTTGGGGTAGGGTAGCGCCTTAACCGGTACTTTAGAATTAAATTACTCACCATTATATGTAATAAAATATTAAAATTTTACTATGCACGGGTATTTAGTATATAGCTACAACAACGTAGAAAAAGATAGACAAAAAATACTTTATTTATACCACAAGAAAGATAACATTACAAACAGATAAGTAAAGGAAGTATAAAGGGCGGCTTACTTGACATAATGTTAGAAAGTCTGATCGTGTTTCGGAAAGTGAAGTTTCAAAAAGTTCAAAGCAATATAATCTTTATTCCAGTACCGCGAAAGGATAAGTTCTGCGTGCGACCCGTCCGTCCTACCCACACTAGTGCAATCGCACTGGTGTCAACTACAGAAGCTGCTGAAAGGTCATCAGAGTCTCTTCGATATAAGGCGGCGTATAGCGAAATCTAAGGAAGAACTGTCACATATTCTCAAAGCTAGATTAGAGTAAGTACACAGGAATTCGTTTATGTTTCTACAATGCTCTAAAGCTGTGCAAAATTCTCTAATTTTTTTATAGATGATGCTGCGTATTTATTTATTATTCAAAATAACAAATAAATACGCAGCATCACATAGCCCCAAGCTAATCAGAGCTTGAGTTATGGGTACTAGAGGACTGATATACATAATACAACACGAGACGGGAATTTAAATTCACTGTTCTGAAATATTGTGGCAATGAGTTGCTTTAATTATTTTTAACTTACAGAGCAGTACTCAAGATTGAAAACTCAATGTCAGTACAAGACGCGCACGCTATGCTGTCCTTCCAATGCTTCAACCGACTCGCGCGTTACTTCGGCATCGTGTCGCAGCTGCACGCCGCGCCCGCAGTCTACGTGCGCGCCGTGCACGAGGTGGCGCGGCGACGGACCTTCTCACAGGCACATCTCAAGGTAACATCTCACGGGCACAGGACCAGGTAACGCCATGTCTCACGGGCACAGGACCAGGTAACGCCATGTCTCACGGTCGCAGGTCCAGGTAACGCAATGTCTCACGTACAGGTCTAGGTAACGCCATGTCTGACGGGTGCAGGTCCAGTTAACGCCATGTCTTACGGGCACAGGTCCAGGTAACGCAATGTCGTGACAATGCTGTCCTTCCGTGGGATGCATGGAGTTCTTTTTATTCATGCTCACGGCTCACTTGACTCGCCACGCGCAGGGATGTCATGTCGTACAGCATCGACAGCTGTCGACACAGCACGCAGCTATGCAGGTGTCTCACACGGGATAATCATGTACTCTTTCAAAAGCAATCGGTCCAGCTCGAATCAATCAATGTACTGCTGATTAATAATTAGTAATAAACAACGTGCGGTATGAGAAATATAGTTCCAAGAGCATAATGCTTTTGGAACTATATTTCTCATGCTACTAAAGCAGCACGCGAATGGTTATTTTCCTCTAAATTTTGACCTCTTCATAAGACTTCAAAGACGTTTCAAGGCAAAACTATTGCAAGTAATCTTGAACTTATGTATTTACATATATGTGTACTTTTCTCTTCCAGTGGGCAACAGACCTAGCCGAAAAACTGCTTAAAATCCACGACGAAGAAATAACAAGGCGGCAAGACTTCAACACTCTATTCGAGGGCCATTTTCTCCGGAGTTTATTTCCGGGCATGACGGAGCTACCGCCGCCATTCGCGACACAAGCGCCGCCGACGTTCGACGGAAAGTTACCGCAACTGACTGATGAAGATGTGGAGTTTATAGCGAGTACTTTCCCGCAGTTGGCAGATGCGGTGCCGAGTTATGATATGGAAGCGACTGTTCGGTTTTTTCAGCAAAGGTATGCTGATCTTATTTTATACGCATTTTCTCCATGTTTTGGTGAAAAATCTTTAAACTGTCATCAAATTGAGAGTGTCTTGGAAATTTAGACGTTTTGACTAAATAAAAATTGAGTCTGCTTTCTAATTTTCAGGATAAATGCCTCGCAGCATGAAGAAAAAGATGCCATTATTCAAGTAGATTTTGACAAGTAAGTTTTCATTCACTAATACCACCTACCTAAACCCCAATATAGTTCTGACCAGCATTATTATCAATTGCAGGGATTTCGAATCGGAGGCAGGCGATTTCGAGAAACTAAGCAGACAATGCGATGCAAAACAAACGGTGGACACATCGACAATCTGCGTTCCGGAAACAATGGCGGTCTCCATGGTTACAGAGGTGCGATCTCTTCCAGTCATTTTGGAAGCCGAGAGTCCGGTCTATGAAAACTCTGATCTATACTTTGAAGACTCACTACCATCAAGCTTGGAATGGGGCCGGAGCGAAAGACAGGTGTACTTATAACCCTGTAAAACCACTCTAGTTAGACCTCAGATAAATATCATAGTTTCTTATTAGTTTGGTGTTGTCAGAGGTATTTCCATACTGGTCTAGCGATTATGACCAGTCTTGTTAGATCTCTGGTGATAATGTTGGTAAATAATTTCATGTAGTTTGGCGATGTTGGAGGTCTTATCAGAATGGACACATTTGTATTTTATTTGCTCCTGTCTTCACCGGCCCCTATTAAGCTGTCAATAGAGTTTATTTTGCATCATCATATTGTAATTTACATGAATCGACTTTAATATCCAAGCCGCTTTTTTTGGCTGTATTCCTAACTCATTATGATTTGCTGTTAATTCATGCATATCTTTACTGTATACACCTGTTCGTGGTATTGATAGCTTTCAATCAAAATGGTATTAAATTTCAGGACAATATGGAAACACATAAAATAAACATAGAAAAGTTCCAACAATTTCTTCTAAAACTTTACGAATTATGCAAAGTTCACATAGTCCATTTGATGGAAGAGTTAATAAGGATAAAAACAGAAATGAATCAACAGAAAGATTTTGTGAATAGTCAATGTTTAGTGATATTAGAGGAATGGAGAAGGAATAACGAAGCAACGGAAGTCAAATTTAGAGAAGAAACCCAAAGACTCACAGTTGATCATGAATTAGAACTAAGTGATATGAAAGCTACGCTTAACGAGAAGGATGACGTCATTTCCTCACTAAAAACAGAGATAGAGAACTTAAAATTAGAACACCAGAAAGAGATAGATAGATTAACTGCGCAACATCAGAGTACAAAAGATCTGTTGGAGGAGACCAGAGAAGAAATTAGTTCGTTTGAAACGAAACTGGAAGAAGCGGAAAATAATAAACAGAAAGAGATAAAGAACTTGCAAGAGAAGATGCATCAGGATTATAAGAAAGAGATTGAGTCATTACGTTCCAGGTAAGTGAACACGAAACAGTTCAAAGACAAATAAATTCCATAATATTAAAAGTTTAGCAAAATCTGGAAATTTCTTATTTACCGAGAGAGTTTTGAGTTTTCCAATATTTTAGCACAGTTTCTTGTTTCTTTGTGCCAAAAACTGTAGTTGTTCTAGTGATTTTTGTATTGTCCTCTATAATATCTAAAAAATATTTATACCAATTAGATATGGATTTCATATAGCAAAAAAGTAATTTATCCGATTTGGCAAAGTACAATACTTATAATTACTGGTTTACAATACTTTAAATATGTTAACGAATAGCGAAATTCAAAAAGCTCTATTGCATAAAAAGTTTACGCAGACTCTTACATAAACGCAATTATTTTAGGTTCCGCCTAGTAGCCCTACAAACAAACATGGACCGCTCCCCATCTGAATCCAGCCTTGAGAAGATCGAGCGAACCGACATGATAGAGATCTCGAGCCACAACACGATTGTTATGCAGACGAAGGAAAACGCAGAGGTTGAAAAAGAGGAGGCTGTCAGATTAGCTGTGGAGCAGTGCGAAGCGGAATGGAGCGCTAAGTTTGATGCGGAGGTCGCTTCGCTGAGAACTAAGTTCGATACTGAGAAACAGGTAGGGAAAAAGAGACTGAAAAACAGGTAAAAAGCCCTTATTGTACGGACACTTTTTTCGACAATTTAGGTCGAAATTTCAAGATTGATGTTTTGATAGCCAGACGACGCAACTTCCTATTATGTACCTTCGACCGTGTACACTTATTTTCGACCTAAATAAATAAATAATGCTTGACAATCCACACAGCATCATCTAACCCCAAGCTAAGCTGAGCGTGTATTATAGGCACTTGATGACTGATATACATAATACAATAGATTACATAGAGGTAGATATAATATTTTATCATACATAGAAAACGACAAGTGCTTCAGTGTTTCTTTTACAATTTGGTGTCTGTAACGTTGATTTGTTTTTTTTTTGTAAATAATGTTAATTTATATGGCATCTTGATTGGTTTATACATTGCTATATATATATTGTTAATTTAAGAATATTGTATACTGTTTGTGCCTTAATAAACGATAAATAAAATAGACAAAATGTTTGATCCTACAGGTGACAATAAACGACGTAACCCGACGACTGCTCTCGGAAAAGGACAGACAGTTGGAGTTGCTGCGGGAACATGAACAAGCGTTGGTTAAAGAGTGCGGGAAGTATAGAGATACGATACAGCAGCTTACGGACCCTGAGACGAACGACTACGACTCATTGCTCAAAACTCAGGTAGTTATTGTTTATGGTTTTTTTAAACAAACTTTTTTCGGACTCTTATTCTGCTCAGCGTTAGTGATTGGGTTGTGGAAAGTACAAGGACACGATATACCAGCTCACGCATTGCAACTCTTAGCTCATAACTCAGGCATTGTTTATGGTTTTGTTCACACTAGCTTTTTTCTGACTCTGTTTCTGCTCAAAGTTAGTTTTTTTTATCTATAGCTAACGTAAACCATGATACGGTTTGTCCGTTAGCTTCAATCTCGTAAGGTATGTATATTAAAGCTATGAATATTAAGCTACATATTTAGTGCGTTAAAGAGTGCGGGAAGTATAGAGATACGATACAGCAACTCACGGACCCTGAGACAAACGACTACGACTCATTGCTCAAAACTCAGGTAAGTTATGGTTTTGTTAATACAAAGCTTTTTTCTGAGTCTTGTTAGGGTTTTGACATCGGTTTCAGAACCCTTAGGATCACTTTGTCTGTTCAAAATAAAGATTCTCAGTACAAATTTTATATTGGATATTATATGGTATATGTCAATAATTAAATTTCAGATGGCGACATTAGAAAACCAGAAAGCGTTATTACAACAGCAAGTTACAGACCTGAAGAGGGAACTCGAAAAGAAAGCGGAAGAGGGCGAAAAGAGCAAAGAGGAAGATAGTGAGGGCAGGTAAGTTTGCTTAGCTCAACTATGTGCTTTAATTTAAGTCACTTGCATTTATTAACATAACTATTAATAAATAACATTAGAAGGCCCGCCTGCGAGATAGGAGTTTGCGGGTTCGATTCCTCGCTACAAATATTTGCACGATCTGAAGATGTTTGTTCAAGGAATTTTGGTGTTGTTCTTTGTATAAGAAAAATATCTATCTGTGTAAAATATTGTATTATGTATATCAGTCATCTAATACCCATAACACAAGCTCTGCTTAGCTTACAAAGCAAACATCGTAAAACAACGGCCTAAACTTTTACCTTTGTTATATCAGTAGTATATTTTAATCCCTTTCACTATCCAGCCCTAGCTAGGGATTAAAAGGATTAAAATGTACGTATTTAGCTATGTTTCTTTAGCATATCGATGACTTGGATTACGGCGGCCTATAGCCTTTCATAGTCTTACCGGCTACAGCGTGTACAATGTAATAAGATTAGAGCTGGGTTTTTGCTATCACTACGAATTTAGCAACTCATATCATAACTAAAATGCGAACTTGAAGAATGCGGTGAAAAATTCGATCAACCTCATTGCGGCTGTATAGTTAACAGGTTATACAAGTTTTATTTATCTTTAGATCGACAATAGCAAATCTTCTGAATGTGTTTTTAATACTTAAGCGATAAGGCCATAAAATCTATTTTCTAATACGTATTGGATTATACTGTTTAATTTCTAAACCTTTTAAATAAGAATAAGAATATTTTTATTTTTTTAAAAATTAAAAAATAAAAATATTCTTATTCTTATTTAAAAGGTTTAGAAATTAAACAAAAAAAGATTTACAGTAGTAAATTAGATTATTAATTATTAATAATCTATACTAATATCAAAGAGGAAAGATTTGTTTGTTTGGATTGAAATGGCTTCGTAATTACTGGACCGATTTGAAAAATTCTTTCTCCATTATAATGATAAACATAGGCTAAAGAATATTTAAAAAGTTAGGGTATTTGTATGAATACTTCAATAATGTAACACAACTTGTATGTGTAAAAATAATCATTTTTGAATTTTTTATTTAATACCCATGCGAGCCATAACGATCCGCTAGTTATCTATACATCTTGACATAATATTAATATTATATTTTGAATTCAGCAGATCATCACCAAGGAAAGAAGAAGGACCCAAGAAATCAAAGTCCCGATGCCACACCCCTTGCGGCCTCAGCGCTGGGACACTCAGCCTATCCTCCTGCCTTCCTGGTAACACCGTGTTAGTTATGTGGGACCCTGCACATCAGAATTACACGCTTATGCAGGTAAGTAAAAAAAAACAAAAAAGTTTGAGGTCTATAGGTTTTATGTGGTTTGTGTATTTTGAATTCAACAAATGAATATCGATGTCGATCGACTGGCCTAATATAAACGGGATTACTTACAACTTGTTAGATTAAAAAGAGATCAGTGACGTATCGTGTACTTTTTTGGGCTGATGCTTATGCGGGTAAGTAAAAAAAAAACTAGAAAAGAGTTCTATAGGTTTTATGTGGTTTGAGTATTTTGATTTAAACAAATGAATATCGTTGTCAATCGACTGGCCAATGAATATCAATCGTTACTTACAACTTGTTAGATTAGAAAGAGATCACAGAGAGTGATGTATTGTGGATGTTTTTCGGCTGATTTTGATAGACCTCAAGAATTAGTCTTGTGGGTTTTGAGAGTTGTTGAAATTCGACCTTAGGAACATGCCAGTATATAAGGTGTTATACGCTGGATATCAAGGTGGAATCTCTAATTACAACCACGTCCAAAACACGTTTTCCAAACACGTATCGCTAGGTTCGAACCTATTCGCATCAGTTCGTGAATGACTTCAATTTGGCCCATATCCAAACTTAGCTACCACATACTTATAATGTTCACTCGAAATTAAGAAAAGCGAATGAAGACCGCCTGAATCAAATATCCCAAAAATTTCCATTTCAGCGGGACTCGAACCCGCGACCCTCAGTAAGTTGTAATTTACAACCAACGCTAATCTTCGAGCTGGGGCTGCAACAGGGCTGTTTGGTATCATCAATAATAAGTTTATATAATTTATGGTCGTTTTCTATGTATTATAAAAAATATCTATATAAATAATATTGTATTATGTATACCAGTCATGTAGTACCCATAACACAAGCTCTGCTTAGCTTGGGCCAGATGATGCTGTGTGGATTGTCCGGAATTATTTATTATTATTATAATTTCGATTTCTCATTTCAGGAGACTAGTTTTATGTTCTTCGTGCACAGCGAGTGTC
Source organism: Eupithecia pulchellata (assembly GCA_963931895.1). Classification (NCBI taxonomy): domain Eukaryota; kingdom Metazoa; phylum Arthropoda; class Insecta; order Lepidoptera; family Geometridae; genus Eupithecia; species Eupithecia pulchellata. The sequence continues at coordinate 9,836,164 of OZ007525.1, forward strand.
TTCCCGCGCTGGATCTCAGCATTGTGGTGAAGCACGAGTCGGAAAGGAGGTTGTATGCCATCGCCACTGTCGAGTCTAAGGAGTACTGTTATGCTAAGAAGGTATCTTATCTTAACTCTTTTTATATTTGTTACAAAGTCATGACCTACGCTGTGCGTTCAAAGGAAAAAGCTTAATTATATTGTAGAACCAGTAAGGGAGGGCTTTTGCTCCGACGAACCGATGTCATCTGTCAGGTTCGTTCGTTTTTCAAACTAGACCAGATGTGTACCTGGAAGTCTAATTTGAAAAACGAACGAAAGTCTGCTCGCACGAAAGTGAGTGTATACTCATTCTCCTGTCTTTATAAAACAAACACAAGATACTATACGAATCTAAAACTATTCTCACAGAGTGGTAATCGGTTCAACATGCCGCGAGGGTCACGGTTCTACCGCGTCCGAGTGAAACCGGCGAGGAATCATCCGTCGCTACCGCCTTGCTGTGACCAGAAGCACAAACAAGGTAAGCTATCTGTTATGCGTACGAATAATCGTCAGCAAATTTTATGATCTTACTAATTGCTGTCAATTTTTTTGCTAGGTATAGATTCTTTGATAGGTTTCAATGCTCTTGCTTAAACTTGGGCGCCATCATGCGGGTCGTATACTTCTGCCACCTTTGTGATATATAAAAAAAAGTGCTTAGATATAAGCTCCGTTGAGTATATCTTGAGCGTAGTCGGGTTAGTCGCTATCCATATAAGCTATAGGATCAACTAAACTAACTTCTACTAGAAACTCAGCCTAACTTAGTTTGATACTGGTACTTATACAAAACCAATTAGGTCCAATTTCATTGCTTCTGAACGCTATAAAATCATCTCAATATAATACATATCATATTTATTTGGTACAATTATTGTACCAAATCCATATATATAAATATATGTCTCAGTTTTGCCAACAAACAGTGAAATTGGACCTTTCAAGTAACCATTTTTCGATCAAGCATTTTACACCACCTGTCTTACCGTATCACTTCAACTTCTTTTTCATGTTTGCAATAAATGTGATTGTTTTGCTTTGTGTGCTTACCTGTCCCTCTGAATCTTACACAGTCATTCTAAAATTGTTTTATGGGTCCGTTCATATTTGTTTTAAAGCATCCTGGCAAATCAGTTTTTACTATTGACGTTTTGCGTGTGTAAGAAAAATGTTTAGGGATTTAGTCGAAAATATTAATATTTTCACCTAATTCTTTATCACTTTTTCTTCGGTAAACTTCCAACTGGTATTGATATGGATCAGTTGAGTTACCTGTGGTTTGTTTGCAACAGTCAGCAGTTAGCTCAATTGTTTCAATTGTAAAAACTATTTCTAATCTGGTTAATTAATTTTCTTTGTTGATGAAGGTTTTACCCTTAGTTCTTATGTAGGTATGTAAAAGTAAAGTCATCAAATACGTAAAATGTTTGAAAATGGGTCTTGCTACTGCAATAATTACGGCTTCCATGACATTCTTCTCTACCCTACAGGGATTTTTGTCTAGTGTAAAATAGAGTAAAATTTCGTCATCCAATGGTTAAAATATTTGATTTTCATTCCTTCAACGTCACTAATTTACGCATTGTATGACGACGCCATGTCAATATTCTAACTTAGCCAACAACGATGCTACAATCAATATGAACAGACCAATGTCCTGTAATTTAAGTTTAGTTTAGTTAACCCGTTTGAGTTGTGTTGTAAATGGCACGCGTATTGCGTTGCAGATCCGCTAGTGGGTCCACTGCTGCCCTTGTTGGGCGATCGGCCGCTCAAGAAATGGCTGACCTACGTGCATGCGCCAGGTCTAGCTTTTTATCTCCATATTCCCTTATTTATGAGACTTAACCGAGCCGATAACTTGTTGAAAGTGAAATAATTTGAATGCACAGTGCGCGTCAGAATTAAGTATCCCCCTTGTCTACAAAATATTTTCGACTATTTCTAATTCCCTTGTAATTTATCACAAGTTTTCACATGCAAAAATGTATCACGCCGCCGCTCAGGATCGTCCGCCCACCCATAATACTCAAAGTCAAATATACATATTTGTAGTTTTCTTGACAAAATAAAACGGAAATATGTGTGCTGTTCCAGAGATAAATAGCAATAGTTATACAAAACATGTAACATAAAAAAAAATACCTACTTATCCAGAAAATTTTCGCTAATCTTTTAAAACAGAATATCTCGATCCAATATAAAAATTCGAAGTAAGTAATATTTTTTTGAACATGAAAGGATTAATAACGATTTCGAAATCATAAAAAACAAAAAAGCTTATTCACACTCTTATGGTAATCATCGGTGTTCTTCCAACACCACCTAAGTTCGTAGCTAACCCGCTATTCATAATGAACGTCAAAATAATAGTTATGTAGTTATTAATAAGTTTTTATTGTAAAAAAGCATTCCCAATAGTCCCTGCCGCGCAATTTCATCTAATGATTTTCGCTAAATTCATACGTCGCACGCAGCGTGTTCTAAAGATTGTTATCGGTGTGTTTTTTATCAGTGTTATCGGCTCAGGGTACGTTTCTATCGACGCCTTGCATTAAAAATCTATTATGTATAACAATAAATTAATCAAAATTTTCTCCTCGATTTTTAATGCCAGGCTTCAAATACTCTATATTTAAAACACAGTTCATTCCCATTATAAATCAGCACAACCTGGTAAAAGTTAATCGCTCATAATGCTTTCCGATTTAATACATACAGAAATTAATAATGAAACACAGGATCACATTACGACTAGTATTTAAAATTGAGCTAACTACAGATTCGTGCAATCAATCTACGGGTAGCTCAACTAGGATAGCTTAACTAGATAGGTACTACAAAAATGCATTTAAAAACGCTGGACGCAGTGGACGCCATATGGTTCTGTGGTAATGATGCCAGCTGCCTTTGTGAACAAAGTACAAAGCAATAACATGCCTTGTACTTTATTGACACAGGCAACTGCGCCAAACGCTGTTCAGTTGACACTTTTCAGTTTACATAGCCCTATGACGTCATAATATGACAGCTACTATTTCTTAATTACAAAAACGGATTAAATACTGTAACTTGAGCTAGTAATATAAAAGCTTGCTCAGCAATCCCTCTAAACTTGAGTTAAGCTTACAAGTGAGATGTATCCAAATTCAACACACCGTTTCACCAACGGTTCAATTTGTCCACAGATACGCAAAAGTCCACCATAGACACAAGTCAATCGACCAGCTCGGCGACTGACGAAGCTAATCGTATAGCTGAAGTTGCCACCGCTACTCTAATAAACCTAGAATCACCGGTTTCTACTAGCGAAGCGGTATCAAACTCTAGCGCACAAGCGCCGGAGGAGAAAGGAGAAGATCAACTGGATTCGATAGAGGCTGGCGAACTGTGGCAGAATTCTAGGATGCAGCAGTCTACTGCCAGTAATATGTGAGTATTTGTTGTGTAGCTCAGCGAGTTATGGAAAGAGCTATGCTCGGAGTTTCTCTGAAGGATAGGAATCGGAACGAATACAACCAACAGAAACCTAAATTCATCAACATAGCTCAAAGAATGAAACAAACTTGAAAACTGAAGTGGCAGTGGGCCGGTCATATTTCGCGAAGAACCGACAACCGCTGGGGTAAACGTGTTCTGGAGTGGAGACCGCGATTCGTTAACGTAGTGTAGGATGCCCTCCGGCCAGGTGGGATGACGACCTGCGAAAACTGCTGGCAGATGCTGGATTCGACAAGCTGAAGACAGGGCTCTATGGCTCTCATTAGGGGAGGCCTATGTCCAGCTGTGGACTAATATGGGCTGATGATGATGATTAGGATTTGCTGTTAGATTGTAGGTGATGAAATGAAGTGATTATATTTAGTGAAAAAGAAGTATTCAATACCAATGGTTAACTCTATGTTGAGTTAAAGTAAGGTGTTATCAGTTTCTCGTCAAGTAAAAAATGAAGGATAAATTATATAATACTAGCAGCCCGCCCCGTCTTCGCACGGGTATTTTAAAGAATTTTAAGTGCTTACACACACGTTAGATAAGGTAGGTACTTTATTATTGAAGTTTTCATAGGGATTACTAACTTTAAAAATATTCTATAGCCTATGATTATTATCATTCTAATGATTTTTTTTTCCAAAAAGGTCTAGTAGTTTCGGAACCTATTCAATTCAAACCACAAACAAACAATAAAATCTTTCCTTTTTAAAATTGTACCTTTACCTCCTTTACATAAATAAAGAAAAACAGGGAACACTTTATTTTTTGGCATTGACTTTTCTCTCGCACCGCTATATCGCCTACAACCTCCTACAACGCATGATTCCAATCTTGAAGTTTTTTATTTTTTGACATTTAGTTTCCTCTCGCACCCGTATTGTGATGTCTATGACAATCCATAACTGACACTGGTGGAGTCGTCGTAGCAAAAGCGGTGCCATAAAAAAAGAAGTTGAAGTTGAGTCAAAGCAAAAGCGAGCAGCGCAAAAAAAGAAAAAAAAGAAGTTGATGTGTAGCGCTATGGTTTTATTATTGAAGTTTTTATACGGATCTCTAACTTTTTGAAAATATTTTATAGCCTATGTTCATCACGGAAATTTTAGGATTCTTATGGTGGAAGAATTTTTCAAATTGGTCCAGTAGTTTCGGAGCCTATTCAATTCAAACAAACAAACAAACAAACATACAAACAAACAAACAATCAAATCTTTCCTCTTTATAATATTAGTATAGATATACTTTATTTTATATGTAGTACGTACGTAAGTACTAGCGACACGCTCCGGTTTCGCACGGGCGCAATGATGATACAAAAACATTCCTCTTGAATCACTCTATCTATAAAAAGAAAACGCATTAAAATCCGTTGAGTAGTTTTAAAGATTTAAGCATACGAGTACATAGGGACAAACAGACAGACAGCGGGAAGCTGAACTTTGTTTTATACTAGGTAGTGATACAACGCTGATCTTCAATCGAAACCACTGCGTTGCATCACGTAGGCACTTACCACGTGATCCCTCCCAGTGTCCACGTACGCTTCACATATTATTTCAAAACATGTACCAACTTTCACTATCTCCTCCCTTCCAGAACAGATATGGAAAGCAGCGTAGCGCGCTTTCCCGGCCCGGAGCCGCTCGAAGTAATCGTAAGCGCAGTCTCAGCTCTATCAGAAGAAACTATGCCGGAGGAATTAGCCGAGGAAGCTTCCCCGTGACCATCCACTCGGATACAGTGATACGTCTCTGTTTCTCCGCATGAGGCGCTTGGAGCTAACCGATGTGAAGTTGGCAACAAACGTGATATATCTCTGTCCTGTCATTTCTATGTTCAGACAGATGTCATCTTTCTGGGCGACAGTGATATGTCTCTGTTTCTCCTCATGAGGCGCTTAGAGCTGATGTGAAGTTGGCAACACCAGTGATATATCTCTGTCCTTGTCATTTCTGTGTTACCAGATGGCATCTTTCGGTTAACTTCACATCGGTTTTTACTTACCTAGGCGTTGGCTGAATTTTAATGTGGCGTTTGCTGAAAACTGCGGTGGATTATCTATATCTGACCTTTTTATTTCAGTCTATTTAGACAGAGACAGCATATTACTGTTAATTTCACATCGGTCTAGACATTCGTGATAGATTTTATTAACTCAAAACCTTTTTGTTATTTTTGTTTTGGCGTGTGCATATTTAAACGGTAACAAAAGTTTAAACCAAAATCACCACGAGTGGTAACCGCTTGAAGTATGTGATGACAAGAAAACTTGATAGTGTGAATGACATATAGCAATGAAGTGATAATTGTGTCGCTAGAAGACGATCTGTTTCTATTCTTAGTAAACAGAAAGAAACTTCGAAGATTTCATTGTATTTGAAACATTTTAACCGTTGCAAAACGAACTGTTTAGAATGTTCAATTCTAATTTCAAATTCGAAGTTGCAGGGTGAAAGCTAAATTCACGTTTTTCGTAACTGAAAAATTAGTTATTTGAATGTTGAGCCGTATAATCAATATAGTAGGAGTCAAATTTGTTGAGCTTACTGTTCATCTCTATAATTAACTAATCGGAGAGTAAATCACTGACGTCAATTCGGCAAAAAAAATATTTGTCTAATCAGATTTCATCATTGAATCAGCGTACGAACGGATGCAATTCTATATGAGTCTCACCCATGATTTAGACTGCTGGTTTGTTGATATGAGAATGAATTGACAACGAAACGTAGTAAAGAAGCCTTATATACATCACACGTCGAACTCCTTTGGTTTTGTACAATTTTTGTGTAAACATTGTTTTTCAACGTTCTTTCAAACAACATTTTCCAACAAGTCTATTTTAACTCTGGTATAAAATAAAACTTTCAATAAAGAGTCGTATGTCCACCATTATATTTACTAGTTTATTCGTATTCTTTTCGGTTAAACACTCATGGCTTTCGAGACACTTTTCTCCGTGTTGAGACTGGGCAGTGAGTGTGTTAAATGATTATGAATTGTTTAAAATCTTGTGCATTAAACGCGATCATAAAATTAAAGGTTGTCTCATAAATTGGCTACTCGAAGTCTTCCAAATGCATGTAGTTTTAAATTAAAATTATCACTATAAGATTTCTAAATCGAAAAATATTAAGATGCTTTATTCTTAATTATGTTTCAGTGATTTTGTCGAACTTTGTAAGTTTTTGTCCATTGAAAATATCTATGAAGCGATTCTAAATATACAGTTTATCAGAAGGTTCCATTTGCCGCAAATCACACTCGGTTTATAACTGCGCCATATTTTATAAAAAGTCTCATATCGAATTTCATTAATCGGGCAGTGATTTCATAATAGTACAAATTTGTTTAGTCGTCTTTAAAGGCTTATATCATTTATTTTGCGATTGATAATTTTATAAATTTTTATTTCTATCTTGTCTACATAGTGTTGTGTTAATTTAATTTGCGGAATAGTTATTATTTTATCCCTCTCATTAAACTTAGTGATAGATTTAGCTTATAACCGTAGGCACAAAATATTATGGCGTTTGATTTCACTTATTTTCTATAACTTAGGATAGCTCTTTACATCGTTTAATAATCCTTGAAAATTTCTCTACGAACCTGTTTTAAATTGAACTACACCAATGGACTTAAGCCCTTTTCTTGGGGATTATGTAACTATTGTTGAATACCTGTTTGGTAGTTAGATTCCTGAACTATCTGTATCTTTAGAGTTTTATCAAGATTCTTCCTTTATTAGTTTACTCTCTGTAACTAAGTCATAGTGATTTAGCAGGACATTTGTCCTTTAGTGCTCGGCCACAAAATACAACAAGGCGAACGAATTCAAAAATCACAATAAGGCTATCCTTATTGTGATCCTATAAATAACATACTCCATTTCAAGATAAACCTGGCAAGCGGCGTCATAAATAAAGAAGTTGGAGATAAAACCCAATCGAGTTAATTGTGGCCGGGGCCTTAGATGTTCTCTCAAAGTATATCGATAAAGCTTGTACACCGATCTCGCTACAAACTTCTATTTCACTCCTTTGTAGATGTGAACTTAGTTATAGTTTAGAGTTTAACGACACAGAACTTGCTTGAGTGATAAACTATAAATGCTGATGTTTGCCATCTAAAGGAAGCACAGTCACTCGCGTCCTTAATGCTACTAAATCTATGTGAAAATTGATAACGAAGTGCAATAATGGTGTTGTATTATAGACATTGCTTCACTGTCAAATTTGTTTGTGGCCTTAATATAAGTGGCGCCCACCGTGGGGCTACGCGATCTCTCTAAACATATCATTGGCAACGAAATAAAACTTAATGCATATGATGAATATGTTTAGAGATGTCACCATCGGTTGAACACCGACAGCTGTGATAGTGCGTGCTGTGCAGACCTCGCTCCCATCAGAACGGTTTTAAAAATACAAAACCGACGCAAATTGTAATTATTATAGTTAGGGCCTACTTTTAAGTTATTCTTATGATATATTCTAAAATGGTCAAGTAAATTGTATTTGTAAAACCGTTCCTGCAAAATCTTAACTCCAATTAAATAAGCATTGTATTTTTAATGTAGGCTAAAGTTATACAACAGTCATGTTAACAGTTTAATATTATAGAACTGATTTGTTTTCGCTGTTCATTTAATATTTTTCGTTGATACGTTTGGATGTTGTAACTATACATAAAGTGCATGAAATTATGTCGATACAGAGTCGCGATGGTACTGACAACTCACTGTTGCAGATTAGTGAGCAGATCTTTAGATCAGAGGCAGTTGTACATAGTTGTACTGTTAATGTATCGTAAGTTATGTTTGTCAGAAAATTGAATTGAACTTGTTGGTTTTCACCACTACATTGTTGAATCTACCCGATTCTGTTTGCCGTTGCGAATTCGACTTATTCGGAATGAACGAGTTCGATAATTCAGACGGATCTATAGTTATGATTCGTCTGTGTAAGCGTTCGAAATGTATCAATTTAATCCGAGTCGGGGCCCAGATAATTTGCTGTTTGTTTGTCATTGGTGGTTGAAAGCTAGCAACGTTTAAGTCCGTGCCGAAATGACTGTATGATTTGGGCGTTGGTTTTCGTTGACAGGAGTATTGTGTTGTATGGCTTTTCTTGTGCCGGATTGTGATATGGTTGCAATGACGAGTCGGCTTGGAATGCAGTCTTTTTCGGTGTTGCAAAGTTGTGTCATATTTACGGAAAGTTTTTTGGAATGTTTTGCGACTGCAAAAGCATAATAAATCTATCATGCAATCGCTTAGTGGACTATTTTGTAGTGACCAATTTTATTGATAGAAATAAAAAATGTAAAATTGACAATTTTAATGTAATTTTTATATACAATAAATAGACGTTTTATACAAATTCTGTTTATTTTTTCATAAAACCAATCTTTGAAACATAGGAACAAATCAATACGTATCTAGTATTTTATATTATGTAATGAGCAATATCTTAGAGAATATAATTAATCAACAAACAAAGCTATTTACAATTTACATTAAACTATGTACAGGATTACATTATAAGAGGTTACCGAAGGCATTCACTGTTTGGTGGTGTTGGGCGTCAAAGTACTGCTTGCATTCGGACATTTCGTTCGCGGGGAAAGAACAGTCGTTGTAATTCCAAACTTGCGTGTAGTCAATAGTATTCGGCTGCGTGCAATCCTGGTCGTATCTGTAGTACCGTTGTTCCTGGTCCATGGGGGGTGATGTTCTGCTCTCCGTAGGATAATATTGTTCTTCGGGGTAGTACATTTGCGGGATGTACGCTTGCTGGTCGCAATACGCCTCAGTTTGCTGGTAATTCCCAAACAGTTCAGGAGACGGGGTGTCACTGGAGTCGGATTCTGGCGCTCGTTGCCAGTCCAGCCAATAAGTGTCGTCGGGGCGCGAATTCTCGTTGTTGAGATCTTGGAATGTTGGAGGTGATTCTAGAGTGTTCTCCTCCATTGGGAAGTCCAGTCTTATTGGTTGGTCTAGTTGGAATATTTCCTCGGGATGGAAGATTTCGTCGGCTGGCAGGTTGGTTTCGTATTGGGTTAATGTTTGGGGTGGTGCGTAGTTGTATGTTTGCGTTTCGACGGGTGACCACGCTGGGACGCCGTAGGACTCCGCTGTGTCGGCGCGCCATCGGCAAGAGCACTCGAAAGGTCCACAGGCGCACATTTGTACTGTTGGAAGAGAAATGTTCATGATCAACCTGTTACGAAGAAATCGTACAAGATCCTATTGGAATTCTGTTTCGCTGAACGATTATTTTACAAGTAAGTATCAATGAAGGTAAAATATAAAACAGTTCCTTACCTCTTTGGTTATCAGGAATAAGCGGTGGAGGTTGTGGATGAGGCGCGCTCATCTTCTGAACTTGCTTATCTCCCTTCATCATCATTTTATCGGGCACTGTTTCCCTCGACAGCAGTAGGGCTAATCCTCGCACCCTTCTGCCTGCGCCTAGTGATCTCCGTACTTCGCTGGCGCCCTTGGCCTCCGGTCGCGGGTGATCATGCGCTCCTTTGGCTTGGAAGAAGATGGCGTGTTCTGTGTGGCGCCAGAAGTGGGTGACTGGGTAGCCGCAGTGCCCGCGGCAAGGTTGGACTTCGAGGCGCCCGCCGTTGCATAGTCGGTTTGGACAGGGTTTGCCTGTGGAGGGGAAATTTCAGATAGTAAAATCAAAAAATTTAATAGGTAATGATTGTAGCATCACAAAAAAGTTAAAAATAACCTTTTGAGCACTTTGGATGGATTATGAGTATGAATCTACACGGGCAAACGCGCAACGAGCGAAGGCCAGCCAGGGACACAAGAAGTCAGGGTTTCGATTCCCGCCCAAATTGGGAAATTTTTTGTAGGATCGGAGATATTTTTTGCGGGTGGGTCTGGGCATTTGAATGTATTATAAATGTCTATCTACTATGTAATGCAACGTATTATATATCGGTTGTCTAGTACTCAAGAAACAAGCTCTGCTTAATGAAGGCTTAGATATCAATAGTCTAGCTGTTATTTATTTATTTATAACTTCAACTTACCTTGTTGTTTCTTCCTCGCTTTGTCACAAATAGCCGGTCTGAGATGCACCCTCGAACCATCCGGCAATCGACACCTCACGGAGCAAACAAGGACTCCAAGACAACTCTTCTTCAGTATATGAACATTGTGGTTATTCGTGTTCCTCATAGCCCATCCAGAAGCGTGCCGTCTCGCTTCCTCACAGCCTGGTGGGTATATCCGTCTCACGTGTCCGTCGGCCCATTCTCCGAAGGTGTCGAATGAGACCACTCTTGGGACGACGGCGTCGTTGATGTCCCAGTCTGGAGTTGCTGGGCCTTCGTTCATGTCCACGCGGCTTCCTCTGTTAAACCAATCATGAGTTAGTCACGCTATCACAAATATTGACACCGAAAACTACGTACCTATTATATTATGGTTTTTACGAATTCCCATTAGATACCGAGACGTTACTAAGCGAATTCTGACCTATTGTTATTCTAAACAATTTTTTATGCGAATTACCTATGCCCGTTGCGATACGAACTGCTGAAGTCAACTTGGAATCGAAATACGTAAGGTTAAGCAAGAGTTTGTGAGCTAAACGTACATTTTCTGAGTTTTGTTAATATTTTGAATCTAACTGGTCTTCTATTTTCATAATCAACTGCACAGATTCAAAAATTATTAAAACGAAGTCTGAATGTCGGCGGCTGTCTTGGTAAGTTTATTCACTTATTTTTCCTTTCTTAAGGTTCTATTTTGAATCCTCTTAAAATTCTTTCAAATTACTTTTATCTAATAGGCCTCAAACGCTCAAACATAAAACCGGCTTCAAACTTTACAAAACACAAACCCCATTCATAATAATGCTAACTGAAACCATCCAAAGCTTTTGAATTAATCAACAACTCATTTAGTTTAGCAACAAACTTGTACCTATGTAACTTGTATTTTATAAAAGTTTAATAAAGCTCTAAATCGCGTAGAAAGCTCCCCTCTTGAGTCAATTGCTTTAAAATTGCCGTCTGAGGGGCGATCCTTAATTGGATAAACGACTTTGTGTGCCTATGTAGGGACTTGATTAGGTAAATAATGCCTTGAGATTGAATTCTTTGGATGTTATATCTGCCGCCTGAAGAGCTTTTTGTTGAGAAATAGTGTTCATTACACTGACGAGCAAAACAATGCGTAAAAAATTGCGATAGGTATTTATTTTTAGTCAAATTAACACTCCCATTGCTGGGCGGGATGCATGTACTTTTATTATCCCCCTGCTGCAGTTACGTTGCACCCTGACGTTGCACCGCAGAGCAGTCAATGCGTTACATCGTTTTCTTAAACCTAAATAATGAACTAACCTTCTCGAATATTCTCGAGTTTTATAAGCCCCGCTAGGTTTTTGATACATCTATGTACCTACCTAGTAACAATGAAAAGCTATCCTTGTTAAAATCCGTAGAAAACCTAAGCCTTAGCCAGCTTAGGTTTTCTACCGATTTTAATCTTGTTTGTTTGTGTCTTGAATTGTAATAAAATATCTTCAAAATAATCTTGTTGCACAGAGAGTGGTGCGTGTTAAGGGCAATAAATACAACGTCAGTAGCAATGAGCTTAATTTAACTCAATTGGTCTCCCTCCACCTTACTCAACCCTCGTGTGTTTGACCGATTATTTTACGATCTTTCGTTACGCTACTGGTTTCTTCATTGTCACGGTTTAGTCTTTGGGGCAATAATATTAGATTCCTACTGATGTTATGTTACTTGATGTAAGAAAATTTAAATACCTACTTACTTTGATTTTTATTAACTTAATTGTTTAAATTATATATACTAATAAAGAAAAATTTTGTTTAAATAATTAAGGTACCTAATTGGTTTTAGTCTTTTAAAAGTACCATTGGCAGTTTCAAGATGTTCATTTTCTAACCAAAAAGTTTATTGATCTAATGTTATCTAAGAGTCGGAACATCAAAAATTATCTATGAAGAACCCATTTTCCTGAAAAGTATCCCTAACACTATTATTAATATCTCTACGTAAATTTATCTAGCGTTGGCCACTCTATTACTTCTACTTTGTTGTGATCATGGTACGTGGGGGAAAAGGCGCAATTTACCTAATTAATGTTGTGTTTGTTTAAGTATCAATAAACAGACTACAATATAAACCGCAATAATAAAATGCTAAACTCTACTACTTTTAAAATTCACAAATTATTACTGAAACTTATTTAAATCCTAATATTAATTAATTAATCTTAATTATATTAATTTCTCCATTACTCAGAAAACTTATTTTAATAAAGATAATCACAAATTTACACAGACCCAAATTGCTAATTGTAATTAAATGCAATATATTTTAAATTTAATTACAAACTTTATTTTATTCTGTACTACTTTCAAGAATTTTTTATTGAACTATATTTTTTATAATTATTCCATAAAAAACAGTAATACTTACAGGATCACCATCTCCGATAAGTTAAAAGTTCCACAATCACTAATCAGTTCAAAATCCACAGTTCGTAACACATATATTATTCGCGATATTGGATGTAACCTTGTTTGTTGCAGAAATAAACAACAAAATAAAACACATCTACTCACTTTGAAGGTCCTTTACACACTAAGTTGAACAACAAAAATAAACATGGGGATGCTTTATCCCCGCCAGCGATCGAGGAGGGGAACCTTGCCAGCCAATAACAGCGAGGCGTGGAAATTAATACGCCTCCTGGCCAATCAGAGACTGCAACGAACCGCCAATAGGATTTATTTGAAGAGCTTGTACTTTTTTCAGGAAACGGTTGAGTTTCAGCCATGAAATCGAGCGTTTTTGGTTTACGTAACCGCTGCGCGTTTGTTCGTTGATTTTCATTTGTTTCATGATTGTTATCAAAGAGTTCAAGGCGTCAGTCAAATGTTACAGAAAATAAACGTCTCCAAAAAAAACTGAACAAAATACATAGTTTCTTCATGAGGATTTTGTTACTATATAGTGCGTAAGCACTCAGGGTAAATCTTAGCAATATAACAATACCCCAAACTTATTTTCCTGTTCTTTATGATATTATTTAATTCCTCCATGAGGTGTTTCAAAATGTCTCAGTTTCAAGAAAACGTATTACCTACTAGGTAGCTCTACAAGTTCTGCAGAAGAGAAAAAGGTTAATATAAAAATAAATAGTTATCTCTAAAATATAAGTTCATGCCATAATAGGCCCTGGTTTTCCGTAGAGACCGTATACTGCTCAATTAATTTTACTCAATAAAAAGCACTTTCTGATTTGCAAGGTTAGGCTTTAAACAATCCCATGATCGTTACTAAGTCAGATCAGTTGCAACGGTTTCCCAAGGTATTATGTAGTTCCAATAATACTGAGTGGAGGGTGCGAGATGCGGGCGCGTACTATGCGTCTGCGCAATGTGCGAAACTCGTGTCGACCAATCGTAAAAGTTCATTGCTTTAGGATGATGGGAATGTAATTTTTTGTTTTACTTTTTCTTGATACAGGCCTTTTATTGTTTTAATTTCAGTAAATAGGTTTGCCGAACTCTGTGGCACGATGGGCAAAGTTTCGCCTGCGACGAATGAGGTTCGATTCCTGCCTCGAGACAAATGTTTGTACGATCTCTAGTTATTTGTTTCGGCTGTTCTGGTCTTTTATTATGGAAGTATAATAAAAACATCTATGTATTTATTATATCTTAATATGTATATCAGTCATCTAGTACCCATAACACAAGCTCTGATTAGCTTGGGGCTATAATCTAGCCCCAAGCTAATCAAAGCTTGTGTTATGCTGTGTGACATGTCCACTGTCCAGCTTATCCTTACTACTAGGATTTGTTAGTCAGCCATTCAATTATAGATTTTTTCGGGATATAAACCTCATGTCTTTAGGGCACCGTCATAATTTTCTTGATCAATTTTTTTTATTAAAATGACAAAGTTACGGCAAAGCCGCTAAGGAGATTTGGAAGGTGTCTAGGAGTTAGGTATGTCTTATTCAGGACAGAAAATAAAGAGAAATCAATAACTAATTATATATTTTTTATAATAATAAACTGTAAGATTAAAATAACCAGAAAAAAAGAACTAAACCATAAGGTTCGTTGTTTTACATGATACCTAAGAATACACTTAAAATAGATCACTTCTTCACGAAGCAATGCCACGAGGGAGAGGTTGATTTGTCTAAGTGCTTTTGTAAGCCTAAAGAAATAAAGTTATTGAATCTGAAATCTGAATCTTTTATTTTGCTAGTTACGCGGTGCAAAAATAAGAACAAACAAGAAAATACCGAGTTTAAAATAAGCTTCAGATTATATTATTGTTTGTCTGTTCCGGAATCAAGGAATAACTCGTAATTGCCGAAATGCGATAAGCTCAGATAATCCTGTAAGCACTGAGATATTGTTTTCTGCATCTTTTTACCTAGGGAATGTAAAAAATTGGCCCGGTTTGGGTTGGGGGATTAGGTTGGTAATAAACTTCAATATGCCGTTGATCTTACTACTTCTCAGTTCGGAATTATCTTTGACTTGCGGTCCGACCTGGCTCGGCACAAATATTTAACAAAAAATGGAAAAATCTTGAAATTTTACATACACACATACGCTTTGAGTAACATTATTAAGTTTAAGGATCCCTTTTTGAAAATACTTTATAGCCTATGTTCACCAGGGATAGTGTAGGATTCTAATGGTGAAATAATTTTTCAATTCGGTTCTTCGGTTCAGTATATACAGAGCCTATTAAATCCAAACAATCAATCAAATCTTTCATCTTTTTAAAATTCATATAAATAACTACAAAAAAGGTAAGATAGCCTTAATTAATTCTAAAAATACACCTTGTCAGATGAGAACAGACTGTAGGCAAGGTAATATAGTAGAACCTAGGTATTAAGTTTGGTAGGAATGTGGACAAGGCATTTGAAAGTATCGGGTTTTCCTTCAATGAAGAATTTTTACATGCATTCAGGATTTTCCGGATAGGAGATTAGAGCGAAACGGTAAATTCGAGGTGCTTATCACTTTTACCATGGTAAATATATCTCGGTATCTACCTATTTTATTAATCAGTGATTAAACGGGCTCTGTAAATGACAACATAAAATTCAACAAAAAAAAATTGAAATAATTTATAAAAACCTTGGAAACTAAACCAACCATTGCAAAGAATAGTTTTTTTTTTCAAAAAATATTCCTCACGGTGGCAAAATCAAGGTTCTTAAAGGATCTAGCAATCGAACCCGTAAAAACCGTTCGTCGAATTATTAATCCATCCATTGTTTTCGAATAGTCTAATCCAATCCAGGGTTCAAATCCTCCGTCAACTGAGCTGTTTAAAGATTAGGAAGCAGTATATCTGTGCCGTCAAAACTAAAGTTTTCTGATAATCATGTTTAAAACCGGCAAGGATTTTTTCAGTTGATGTTTAGGCTTAAGCTGCTGAGCTGGTTGAGAGAAGCCGGTTTTTAAATAAAATATCAGATTATGAAAAGGTTTTAAAACATTTGTATTGCTTTCTAGAATTTTCGACGCTATTGATCGGAAATCAGGTTCGTGCACGTTGACCGTAATCTTTTATTTATTTGCGTTGTTATATGATGAATTCCTATTATTTATATAAATAATGCCGGACGATCCACACAGCATCCTCTAGCCCCAAGCTTAGCAGGGTTTGTGTTATGGGTATTAGATGACTGATATATTTAATACAATATAATACATAGCAAGATAATTCTTACACATAGAAAAGATCCAAAACACCCGACACAAATCTCCAAAACGTAAAAATATCTGTCCCAAGACGGGAATCGAAGCTCCTGCGTCGCACGCGGACCTTTGCTCGCTGTGCCACAGAAGTCGTCATCAATGACATCCCTGATGTCATTAATAAGTGAATAATAAGGACTAAATCATCACCTACTCAATTAATCCGAGTACTTACAACAAAGTATTTTCATATGCCTTTAAAAACATTTCACACATCCATGATTTGCAATGTGTTTTCATCCGCTCACTGCCATTGATCCAATCTCCTTGATTGGTGGAGAGGAGCTTCCGTTCTCGCCTACATCGCCGCCCATGATTCATCAGTCATCATCACTTTCGCCCGACCCTGCGGAAATGATCAATTCGCGAAATTGAATGCAATTCCACTTGAGCCTCAAGGGTTTGTTCTGATTGGATGAAGTGATTCAAAATAAAAGAGTGTTTCTACTTTTCAATGACTTACTATGAGTCCATTTTCGTTTGAGATGAAGATAATAATAATGCTGAACAATCCACACAGCATCATCTAGAAGTCATCTATAAACTTTGCCTTCTAGTTAGTACCATAGCTATTCTGTGTAAGTCCTAAACTTTACCTTATATATCAGAATATATTTCTACTACCTATACCTTTGCTACCAGTTGACGGCCTCGATAAGCATCTAATCTACACGGGTAGTGAAACCGTTGAAATCAAGCCCAGGTCATCTGCCTTTGACAGGAGATAACCCTCTACGACTGATACCCATCTCCCTAAGCCTTCCACACAAGCGGCGTGCAAACAAGGGATCAAATTAAACAAATCCGCAGACAATCGCGTTCGAAAGGACATGAAAGAGAGTTAATCAAACAACTATTTCGAAACTCCGAACAAATACGCCCCCGCGCACACAATGGTAGGTATATTCGTTTATGATTGACTCGAATTGTGGATTTCGCAACTGTCTGGCGTGGATAATGCGGTTTGGTGAAATGCGCAATCTACGATTATGCGACTGTTGAGTGATGGTTGGAGTGGTTTCGGGTGGTGTGCGAAATTGATAGCTTTTCTTTTATGATGTTTAACAAGAGCAAAATTTTGGACGCAATATGGTAAAATGTTATTAACGGAATTATCGAAGCTCTCTTAAATGATCTTCCTTCGTTTATTTGCCTATTGATTCTTAAATTATGATAAAGATACCGAAGGTTATGTGATCAAAATTGCCTTGATAAGATTAAGTATGCGTGGACCAGTAAAATTTTTTGCTTGTTAACAATGATTTTTTCATACAAAAGACATCAACGCACGCACATTTTCTGTAAAGTATTTTTTTTTATTACAGGTTAGGCTATTAAAAGGAGCAATTAATAAACAAATAATAATAATTAATAATTAAAAACCTTAATTAACAAAAAAAATACAATTAAATCAGAACCAGTAGGTATATACAATTGAAGTAAATAAGCCAATTGCAGACTGTTGCGTATACCTAATACGTAGGTTTTTTTATTATTTCTCAGTAACCAATCGATGCCTTGAAAAGTCGATAAGGCAGCAAGGTGAAAACTGTATTGTGAAAGGCGATAGGTGCACTAATTTATGTTGTCCGTTATCATCGATGCGGGTGCGCACGCGTCGACGCCCTACCGCTTTACATGCAGCACGCGACTGCGACAACTGTTTCTTTTACAAAAAGTTTTTATTATGGAAGTTTTGAGTTAAATAGATAAGTATTATAGGTAGGCATTTTTTTAAGTGAGGTAAGTATTTTGGGTCCGCTTACATTTTTTGCAAAATGTTCTTTAGATCTTCTACCACGAGTGGGATAATATGGGCAGATAGATAGAAAATTATTTATAGCACACTTAAACAGACAATTAATAAACAAAATAAAAATAACCAAATTAGCAAACAATAAATAAACAAATTAAAATACCAGAAAATTCAGGTCATATTGCTCAAGAGCGATCTCTACCTGAGAACCAATATATATTTATACGTTAGAAAAAACATTATCTACGTTTCCATATTTTTGCCGAGGTTTTCATTTTGGATTAATTTAATTGCATTTGCACAATAAAACTTATTTTGATAATTTATATCAATATTTATTGCCGTTTAAAATAAATAACAATTTATATTCAAAGAACTTAATATAATTTTTGACACACCGTGTAATTCTCACACCCCTAATTTGTAATCTAATTTTGATAATTTGCATAAACATGGGCTTCCGTATAAAATTCAAAGACTTCTATGCAATGGTGCGATTTATAGCCATATTATACTAATTGTTGTGTATCTTTAATATTATTTGCTTCTATTGTTGGATGAAATAGTTATTTTGTTGTGAAGTAGCTCTCTATTTTATGTTATTTATTTAGTAGCATTGGCGTTATGAGTTTTGTTTCGTAGAAATAGGTATTCAAAACACCTCTACCGGTGGAGTGGGTTTGAAGGCCGAAGGGAATCGTTTATTCAGTTTCGTTTTTAAATCACCCTGCCTTCTGGTGACCGCTTAGATTTATAGGAAACAGATACAGTGATAAACATAATATACTAATTGTAATTGTTTTATTCTGTGAAGGACTGTAATTTTCTTTGTTAATAAACTATTACAAGCATAAGTGTAAGCCGAGCGCAAAAAAATTATCATTACAATAAAAAAAACATGTCTTCTGGTTTACTTGATATCGGACCAGCCTAGTATGGCCTAGGAAGCCGACGAAAATCACGAATCTAAATAAGCTTAGCAAATTATAAAATGTTTCCATTTTGTTCTTTTTTGTATTGTCTGTAATAAATTATTTTTTGTTATGTTATGTTATTGTTTGTTAGGTTAATGTTACCTTTTTCCTGTTTAATAGGACCAAACTCGGTGCCCAAAAACTATGGAACTTTTGATTAATATTTGTGAAAGTAATTACCAGATTGGTCAGCCCATTTCACGCTTCCCCCAAAAACAATGGCCTTGTGGGGTGCAACGAATATTCCAATAAAGATGTTGCGTGATTTTCAGATATCATGGCGCGTGGGAACAGCTAGAACGCACCTTGATTCGAGGATTCATTAATTGTAGTGGTTGATTAATTTGTTACCGTGGGAAATGCTCTTTTCTTTTAATAAATTTATTATTAATCTGGGTTATAAGTATATAAATTTAACAGACACAGTTGAGTGTACGTAAATATCCATTAGAATATCTCATCGCTAAGGCAAATAAATATTCGAAAATTCTTTCATATTGGAATCTGTATTTCTTCGTCTTAACCTCTTTCGGGTAAACAAATGTATACATATACATATGTGTAACTTTAAGATCAATATGTAATGTTTTATACGATGTAAGAATATATTTATTTCCGCATAATGTTTAATTCCAGAAGTTCTCTTTTAGGTAAAGTTTAATTGAATTTTTTGCGAGTCTGTGATATAAAATAACTTTAAATTACAAAAGTCCGGAAATCGGATATTTCACATCGTTCAAAAGTAACCGGCCGACCATTAAATTTTATTTCAACCCGCAAATGCCGGAGGGGGCCTAAACGGCAGGGCGTTTTAGACATATCACATAAATAATAGCAAAAAAACGTATTGCAAACGTTTCTCTACTCATTATGCGCAATTAGCTGCGATTGTGACAGACACCATGTGAACGGATTTCATTTCAATTGTCTGCTGAAGTTTAGACACGTGCCGTTTTTCATTAGAATTAAGAAATTATTTGAAAGATGATATTCTTTTGGTAATAACCTATACTTATATTATAAAAAGGAAATTAATTCTGGTGATTACTTGTTCAAGCCTAGATGGATCTTTATATAATTTGATACAAATATGGAGACGGATGCAAGCTACTTATTCCGAAAAAGAATGCGAAACCGAGAGCAAAAGGTGATGCCTATTTAACTAAAGAAAACATTTAATTCGGTAGTTTATTAGATACAAGATACTGTTCATTATAATATTTTTAACACACTGGTGTTTATGTCAGGATGCCGATAAGGGTGAATTTACTTTACCAGCTCAAATATAGCCAACGTATTGGGTAGAAAAATTGGACGGGTAAGCACTCTATTTTTTAAAACAATACAAAAGTAATTTGTAGAACTTCAGAGATTAAACACCGTTTGTAAGCGTTTATTTGAGCTATACTTTTGACCCCTCTGTTATCCGAACGCATTAGTAAAATTAGAGCGGTGGGAAAGGGTTGCTGATGTGGCCACGAACACTTTATGTTTATTGTTATTAGAACAATATTTGTACTTTTTAGATCTACGGTTATAGTTATTGCCAACATATCATGTTCGAGCAGCAGATGCATATCTGCTAATTGACAATTTGAATTGACGTGGTAGAATACAAAGCTAATAAAAAAAAACATTTCCGATTTGAAATAGGAAGCAAATTTGATTTAAAATAGGAATTTCCTGTCTAAATTAACACTATTCATTCATCAATGATCAATCAAGATCCCCAGTGGTCATCGAACCACGTAAATATTGTATTGTCCACGTAAATGGACATGGGAAGGTATTGTTTGGGACAATCTTGACGCGTGCCGATCTATTGTTGGTAAGGATTGATGGTGGTTTGCCACATTTGTTTGCAATAAACATCCAGCGGAGCTTTGTAGGTAATCGATTTGGTCAATAATGTGTTTTTAACGAAGGTGATACAATACTGTGTTCATAAATTCATAATCATTTTCTGTTGAAAATTCATGGTCAATGAGCTATTATAATACAGCGGTTAGTGTCAAAATATTTATTATATACCTAGTACCTATCAATATATATGTATAAGCAATCAAATAAAAAAAAATACCTAGGTACCTACATACCTTATAGTACAATAGTCTGCAGTTGGCCTTATTTTATATACCTACCCACTAACTCTTACTTGGATTTTTTCTTTGTAATTTTCTTCGTTACGTAACGAATAGATATAAAAATTATTGAGGTTGAGTTCGAATTGTGTATACTTATATTATAAAAAGGAGGATTTGATTGTTTGTTTAATAAATCTCAAAAGTTTAGATACAAAAGGTGAGAATACCTACAAATGGAAAAAGTCTTGGAATAGAAAACGCGGGGAATTTCAGGAGACAATATCGTGGAGGGTACCTATGACAAGTCTAGGACAGGTAATGTGTTTAATATTTTCTTTACCACCATAGCTCAAATTAACTTATTTTTTTTCCTAACACCGGTGTCCCCTTCAAAGTTCGTCATCTATTGACACTGACAGATGATATCCAAGATGGCGCACAGGAACTGATTGAGCCGATTAGCTCCGGTGATAAAGTGCACGGCTGCCAGATTACTGGTGCCGTAAACACTCATTACATTCCATTTAAACAGAATGGTATTGATATAATCCTTTTAAGTTATGTTCTGTTCTGTCGTTATGGCGTTTCCTCGACCCGAATTGGCGCCGCCACTTATTTTATCTTATTATAACATTAAAGAAAGAAAATTTCAAATCTTTCTTTGCAGGGTTTGTGAATAAGTTTTCCCTTCCCCTTTTCTTTTAAAATTAATCAGAAACTTATCTTCTTATAAGAGAAAAACTCAACAACACATTAATGCCAGCAGGGATACTGATAACCACATCGGGATTTGGTTATAAAACTTATCTATAAAACAGTCCCAGTCCTGCTCCGAATAAAAAAAACTATATCTCTTTACTTAAAGATCAACTTCCGTAAGTGCTATGTAAAGTGTCAACTTAACTGCGGTATTCCTTCCGGCGCCGCCACGCGTCACGATTAGGCCTACCTTACCTGGCACGTGTGCACCGGTGCGCGCGCGCACGTGGATTCGACGACGCGCGACCGTGTCTTGGTCACTGCGCAGCTTTGAGTGGCCTTTCGTGTATTTTCTGGTAATTTGCCACCACTTTACGCATGACGATACGGAAGCCGAGTAAAAGCCTATGCTGCGCTGTCAAAATAAAATGGAAGAAAAAGAAATTCAGAATGTGATAGAATTGAGTTCGGATATACCAACATCTCGCCTGCCCAAAATCTGGAATGCGGCTGAGATAGCCGTTATTTATATTAATGCTGTGTAGGTAGAGTAAATAGAGCTTAATCTTCTTTACTTATACTCGACTTACCAGTAGGTAATAATCAGGTATCATATCCAGTTATTGCTATACTGATATAGAAGACCAAAAGAAACCGAAAAAGTCAACGTCAAATCCGCCTACTTGTCTGTTGTGTGACTTGCCAAAAATGTCACTCAAGTTGAACCATAAGGGGGCGAACAAAACGAGAAATCAGTGTCGGATGCGCCCACGCACAATATTGGACATCAAACCGATGCGTTTACGTAAATATAGACCGGCTTTTATTATCTGCGAAGTTCAATTGTGGTTGTTCACCCCTACATTCATGAAGGATGATTGATCTACGGTAGATTGACAGATTTTTTATAAAACTAGTAGGGTAAGGCGAATATTAAAGGCAATTGTTGTTTAATTTTAACATTCGAAGGGAGCGTTTGGAGTGTTGTAATAATGTTTTGATAATAGTAGTATCCGTTCGTCTCGTATTTCTTATTCAGCGTGCGTGGGACCGGGCGGTTAGTTTTTAAACGATTGCGGTCCGTTGGTAAACACCTTGTTTTTGTGTATTCATTCTGTATTTAGACATTTGCATTTATGAATGAAACAAAAGATGCTCAAATTAAGACAGCTGACTTTTCTTTTTTTTGATCGTCGCATTTTACTATACTGTCTACATTTTTTGACATCTCGTCTAATCCTCTATCATCGTTTCTACCGATCGCCCCGTAAAAACAAAAACAGATGTAATTTTGTCTGCTGTAATCAGAATCCATAAAAGGTTCAAAACTACTTATAAGCTGTCGGCTTATTGCAATCAAATACTGCAAAAATTTTAAAACGGATTAAACAAACGAAAGAGAGCAGCCGGAGGATTAAAAAAAGCCATTGGTTAATTCAAATCTGTCAAATATTGACAGCTAGCATTGATGTCCGGCGGCTGGTGGCAGGATTATTCTGTTTTTTAGCTCATTTTCGGACAAAGGCCGCGGCTACCCGATACTCCACAACAATGTGCCCAGTGATCCTCATTGATCGCCAATTACTGGACATTAAGTACCTTAAAAGCTTTTCATGTGCATTATTTGTAGCAACAAATCAAATAGCTAAAGAAAAAAGCACAATGGACCGTTCAAGATCTGCATTCAATATGCTTTGGGGCTCTTTCATTGTGTTTTTTTCGGACATTGCAACAATGCGTTCTTTTTTTACTGTATTGGTGATTGGATTTTATGATTACTTAGAGGTTAAAAGGCATCGCTGGTATTTGCAACCAAATCGTTCGTGCTGTTTTACTTTGTAGAACGATGGTCAAAATTAAGTTGAGATTTCAGTTCCAACTTCCTCAACATTCCTTATTATTTATTCAATTTAAACACCTCTGTGGCGCCGTGGGCGAATACCGTCTGTGACTCAGGAAACTTGCGGGTTTGATTCAGTTATTAACACATAACAAGCTTTCTAAGCTTGGGGCTAGACGTACCTGAGTGGATGATCAAGCGTTATATTATTTAACTCTTCACTTATTTTGTTTGCTTTAAGATTTTGTACGAAAAAATTACATAATATTTATTGTATCTAATTTCAGGCAGGGCTTACACATGTCATAGCGGGTACCATCCTCATTTTTACAATACAATACACCCCAAGATGTATAAACTATTGTAAAGTAAAATTAAGGAAATATTACCAGCCTATTGTAATGGATGGTTAGATGGACTGGGTAATTTGGTTAGGGGGGATATTACGGACGCCTATCCCCCATAGCCATACTATATACCTACATAGTATGATCATAACTGTTAAAAGCAGGAGACGGCGGCTTGCCGAATGCAGGATGGTTTTCTCAAAATTGTTATTATTATTATTATTTATTACGGGTTACGTTCTACGTGTTTCGTGGAGGGTGCTACGGCGCACGCTCGTAGCAAGGTGTGCGGTGCGCACGCGTCGATAGCTCCATTGTCACGCCCATCACGTATTCACTGTGTTCCACTCTTGCGCACGCATTATTGCATTTTTATTGCGCATCTTCACCATTGTTACCTTTATTCGCTCTTTATCAATAAAAATGTCCGCCAAAATGTATGTTTTCACGGTGTAATTCGGGCTTTATTAAATATTTGTTACTTTTAGAAATATTTGTCTGGCATTGAGAATATGGAACAAACAATATAATTCTCGGATTACAGCGGTTTCTACAAAGCAGGCCAATAATAGATTGAGTTGCTGATAACCTATTCTTTAACTTTAGCTATATTATATGCATCTTAGATTACGTCTTTGGCACATCTATAGATATACTAATATTATAAAGAGGAAAGATTTGATTGTATGTTTGTTTGAATTGAATAGGCTCCGAAACTACTGGACCGATTAGAAAAATTCTTTCACCATTAGAATCCTAAATTTTCCGTGATGAACATAGGCTATATAATATTTTCAAAAAAGTTAGAGATCCGCATGAAAAATTCAATAATTGAACCGTGCGCTGTATATTCAACCTCTTTTTCTATTATGGCGCTTCAGAATAGAAAAAGAGGTTGAATATAAGTACCTATAGCGCTCTGTGCTTGCTTTTTCTCTACGGCCAGTGTCAGTTATGGAGTGTCGAGTCAATGTCAAAAATCCCAATGCTGTTAGAAAAAGTAAGGGATCCGTATGAAAACTGTGAAACCCATCGTGTTAGTGTGTATAATGCTGAAATTTTTGTTTAATACCCGTGCGAAGCCGGGGCGGGCCGCTAGTACAATATATTTCGGAATATTTGTACACTTCGATAGATTACCATGATTACTACTTTCAAATCGTTATCATTGATCATCATGCTGCATAGATGTGAAAAGTACCTGTAGGTACGTAAATATTTCTGAATCCCTTAAAACAAAAAGAACCGGAAAAAACGATCTCATCAGTCGATCTCCCAGTCGTATTGGCAAAATTCAAAGGAAGCAAGCAGGATGCATCCTAAGATCGTTTTTCCGCTGTGAACTTGCAACGGTACAGGGTCTCTTGAGACTCCATTTGCATTGACCACTCTTGAGACAGTTGAGAATGGTCAATGCAATCTGAGTTCACGGAGACGCACTGTCTGAGTTGACTTTAGTACAGTCGGATGCGGTAAGATGTATGATTAGAAACATGCTTTAAAGCTGACTTACTTGATGTCCGTATTTTGTCTGCTTTCATATTATTATATTCATATAATTTCATGGAAAGGTACCGTCAATCTACTAGCCATCATCGACTAAGTACAACAAGAACGCTAATCATTGACACAACCGTCAATATTGTGCAATTGTGTGTGTGTGTGTGTATAGAATCGGTAACATTTTGATATCAAAACAAACATGTAGTAGGTATCTATCGATGAGGTGCATTTTGTGGTGCAAGCACGTTGTATATCAATGCGTGCAGCGAGCACCACCGTAGAGGCTGAGGAGAAACTTATTTAAATAATAAGTTACGTTAGAAGTGGAACTTTCCACCAGCAGTAGATTTAGATCTATTCGGAGAGTATGCACTCACAATATCTTCGACACGCATTGATTGTTTGTTTTTGTTTTTTATTTGTGTACAATGTGCGGTCAACATCGAGTACGTATGCGTTCAAAGAGTGGCGAAAATTTGTATGATAATCTCTAATACATGTAAATCGTCCAGCTGTTTTTATTATTTGCTTTTGGTGGCTTAAGTATCGCTGCGGCCATAATTGCCTATTGTGATCGCCTCTTAAAAGCTGTTGCTTTAAACGCAATTTTTCCAAATTATTCCTCGGCTTAGTTTTTAACTGATTTTATTCTTCAATTGTACCAACACCGACTTGTGCACCATCTCCCAGACATGCGGGCCTCTCACTGGGTCAAGTTGGAGACCATTCGCGACGGACCTACAATTGGGTCTAATGGTAATAAGGTTGGGGAAGGTCATTAATGTCTAAATAACCGTGACTGTTCAATTGGAGTTATTCATGTCTATCTTTGTTGAAACAATTAGTGTGGTAAGTATGTATTTATACATACTTACCACACTAATTGTTTCACTTCAAACAGTGTGGTGTTTGAAGTTATTGAAGAAGTCGATAAGGGTGTTTATGACTTGAAAGCTCTTTATATTTTGGTGGCTTTTGATGACACGAAGGTTGTAAAAAGGTCATCTTTTTACTACTATAAATAATTAAATTGTGGGTATTTTGGAATTTATAAAGTATCAAAATGAACTTCTCGTTATGGTATGGTAAAGCTCGCGCGATTTTCATAATGTGAATTTATCCACCAGGTCAACTGCAGTGTTGCAGTATACAAAAAAAGGAATTTAATAATTAACTTTGATCCCAATAACAACAAAACCGCCTATTACACATGAACAAGCACTTCCTTTGTACCACCACTTTCGGTGTCAACTTACCACGCACACGACAACCGCAAATATTGTGATAATCCGCTCTTCCTCATTGTCTGTCGATGACTTGATAAAAAACGCGTCATCCCTCGAGACCACTCCACTGGGTCAGACCCCCTCATTCCCATAATCTATTCCAATTAACTGACAGCACCATATTGTGATATTAACACAATGCATTGCCCCTTGCGATATGCAAACAAAGCCGTCTACTCTACATTCAACTCTCATCCTGGAATATAGAGCTCATAGTCCCTTGTGGGGAAAGTGTTATGGATTTTGATATGGTTAAAAAGCCCTTATTGTACGCGTATTAAGGGCTCAATTGTACCAGTAATCTACTAACCTTCGCCTACAATCTGTAGCTTCTGACCAGATATCGAAATTATTTGATGGAGGTCGTCCTCCGTGATTTCGTTCGTCGTACTCCGTTGAATCACTACTCTACGACACAAAAGAGCAATGTTTACTTGGTTTGTTTTAATTCAAACAAAATGAAAGATTTAAATCGAAAACGTTGCTCTTTTGTCTTTATGGCCTAAGCTGCTAACATTATCAACAAAGAGGCTATGATAAGACACAAGTACCTACGTTTAAGTTTACATACCTACGTAGAAAAGAACATAATACACTAAACAATTTGATTTATATCTCTGTTCTCGCTATACTTATTTTTAGGTATCTAGGTATTTAAAATCGATTTATTATAAAGTAATTTTTACTGTACCTACTTTGTTTTAAGATCAGTGAATTTAAGTTGAATTCCATAACATGTAGTTTTCTAGCTGTCGGTAACATACTCCTAAGTTTTGTATGATTATGATTTCTTAAGATTTTATTTCTTAGATAAATTAAGAGGTAAAACAACGGAATAGATAAATAAAATAATGGTAGCTTTCTCCCAAACGAAACAACGAACTGGTGACTAAATAATACCAAATGCAATGAAAGTACCCAAACAGATAGTCTATCATTTGATCAGCATTTATACCAATCCTTCTAATCCTGACAGATAACCACCCCTGGCTATTAACCCTGATATAATCGCTATTGTCTTTGCCCTTTCCCACAATCACGTGAATTAGGGAGGGTTATTCAAGGGTACCGGTAGTGACAGGTTTTTGTAACAAGGAATTTCGAAAGCCGTGGAAAAATTGCAGCACTTTCGAATCAAGAGTGCACCTTGAAAATTCTTTTGTTGGCAAATTTTCGTGCAAAAACACAGCAATATATTTAAATATTATTACCTACATATGTACCTACTAGTGCGGGTTTGAAAACTGTGAAACCCATCGTGTTAGTGTGTATAGTTTCTGAATTTTTTGATTAATACCCATGCGAAGCCGGGGCGGACCGCTAGTATTATTATATTATACTAAACGCGACGGCCGCTGTCATGTCAAAGTGCAACGAATCACTCAAAATAATTCGAAAAGCATCAACGAGTTTATTGAATGGTTTTGCGTATTGTACGAATAAAAAGTAGTTCCTCTCGTTTAACTAGGAGCACTGCAAATGTACAGGAACGACTCGAAAGCGAAAGAATTATTCGAAAGGCATTGCACAACTTGGACTCATCACTCAGATTGACCACCAAGCTTCATCAACGTCACTCACAACAAATTACCTGAACTCGCAGCTGCCTCTGAAAAAACAGCACGTGTCTCGTACTTCGACTAAATCGACAAATATCCGTCGTTTCCCACAAACCACATCGATAGGATCTATGGCAATATATCGATTATTTTTAGAATCGATACTTATATAATGGGTGACGTTCTCAGGAACCGCAGGGTGTTTGGGGGTGACTATCATCGTGTGAGATCAGCTTTACAAGCCAATAAGTTAAATGGCAATGTAACATTGGCGAATTGTTTACGGTTTATGCATTTCAATGGTTGCTACTTGTAATTGCTTTTGTATTGACGGTTCTCTGTGTTTTTTTAAAGGTACGTACATGTTGATGAATAGAAATGGAAATCAATGAGTCGAATTCGACAAAGTAATGAAATTCTACAGCGAGAAAATGCAGCCAGTGAGTGTCTTGCAGAAATGTAAATCCTAGATCCAAATTCTTGCGGTTCTTGCAACAAATATAACCAATTTTAGAGCTACGTCACTGCGTAGTATAAACTTAATATTATTGAGTTTTTCAAAATGAAGTTATCTGTAGTTATCTCACCTATGACCGATTGTTAAAAGCTTTCCTTATACATCTACAAACATTGCTGAAGCCTTTTCCTCGATGACCAACGAGTCACTTTGCTCCAACATCCTCCCCAAGTAGGTAAACATAATGCAAGCCCAGAAAGCCATGCAGCTCTGCTTGGTGGCTGGCACAAAAGCTGTGCAGGTGGCCGAAACGCGATACTCCATTGAAGAAGCGCTCCTCTCCGATTGTCTCCGCTCAAAAGAATTCCTCGCAGACAACGCACACCCTGGTACTAATTAAATTGGTCAAAGACTCAAGGCAAGTCAGATAGATCACCCACTTTTGATCTTATATTTTCGTATGAAGGAGCAGTTGGTGCATCCTAGTCAGCGCCGCGTACCGAGGGAAAGTCGCGTGTTCTAGTCCCGTAATTTTGAATTTTTTTGGAATATTTTTCCATTTCTTTCTCATTTTGATTCACATCACCAGCCTATAATAGTCCACTGCTGGACATAGGCTTCCCCTAATGAGCGCCAAAGATGGCATTATCATTTGGGGGTTAATCATTTTGATTGGCCTGCATCATTTATTTACTGGGATTCTACCTCACAACATCTATAAAAAAAACTCGAAATATCTTGTACGTGTGACGTGTATCGTGACGTTGTTTATTAGATGTCATTATGCATTCGTTAAATATTAAGAATTTTTAGCGCAGGTTATCTAGAACTGAGTAGATCCTTAACTTTATGTTTTCAAATCTTTGTCCAAATATGAAGACAAACATAATCCTCCTCTATCTTTATGAGATGTCCTATCTGTGCCCGAACCTCATCCCCACAATAGTGAGTCATCTTGCGTGTGCGCACAAAATGCGTTCGCGTTCAGATGAAATGAAAAGCGTTTTGTGCGGTATCCCATCCACATTGAGAGCGCATGTGCGCACGCACAAAGGATCCGCAATGTTTTGCATTGATTTGCTCTATTTATCGATGTCTGTTGTGCTATTATGATTTGCACTATCTTTTTTTTTATCTAGTGATTTTATCTTGTCAGTTCATCCTCATTTTAAGGACCTGCGTCGATGAAGATGTGTTTGACAAAATTATCTGGCTTGTTGATAGAAAGATAAAAAAATTATTTATAAATTTTAAGAATATGCAACGTTACGTAAACAAAAATACAGTATTTTATTACTAACAAAAAAAACAAAATTACAGTATTTTATTACTAATTCTAACTAAGCCATCACCAGAAGGCAGTGCTCAGAATGCCGGCATTTCTATCTATTATCTCATTCATTTTAAGTATATTATATGACTAGCCTATGTTAGGTTTATCTAAGCACTGAACTCTTACGTACATAGTTTAACTAATTCGTAAGGTTTATCGATTGCCTCTTTACAGTTTGTGGTAGAGATCACACCCGGCTACGTGGGGGTTGTCCAGAACAATTGACAAGTAACTAAGCTTCTATGAATTTCTCTTAATCGATAAGTTCGTTACAACCATGGGGGTAAAGGTGTCTTCGCGAAGCCACAAATACAAGTTATTAATAATGATCAGTAACAAGACGGAAGCTTCAGTTCCTAGACGCACATGCACCCGTATCGTTTGCATCAAATCTAAAGTGTGACCAGTGACCAAACATCAGCATTACCATTTTGTCATTAGTAATCGTTTATTAATACGAGTACTTAGATTATAGAAAATATACGGGCTAGCAATTTCCACAACAGCTGCCAAGCTATCAGTGCAAAAACTTTTCTAGAGGTATAAGGAAAGGCACCTGCGTTATCCGATATCACTATTTCCATCCTATTTCTAATTGTCTCTGGTTTACTTATCGATTTATTATGACAAAATGTTGTAGGTGATTGATGGTAGGCTTTATTCAGTTTAAGGAGGTTATAACTAGTTTTAGAATGCACGACTAATTGGAATTTGAGTAGGTACTTTCCCATTACCATTATTATTTTGCTATAATCGTACTTTGACGAATTCATCCACGAATCTTGTTTTATAGTTATAACTACTCACCAACTCATAATCCATGATCGGTTTTTTCATTGTTTTCTAATATTCTTTAGCTTTTCCAACCCACTGCCGGGCCTCTCCTTATTTACCAAAAAGCTATAGATATAGACATGAAACTATAAATAAGTACGGAAGGAGTATCAGAAAATAATAAAACGAAGCACTCCAATCAAGCAAGCATGCCAATCAATCAAATAGTATGCTGGCCATCGCCATTACGGCTTTATACACCAACTAATGAACCCCATTGTAAACAAGCCAAAATAAATGGAAAACGCCGTCTTGTGTGGTTAGATGTTGCAAAAATCACAATAGGTTTGTCAATAAAAAACACCGGATCACATTTCCTAGGTAAATTTCTAATTTCACCAACTTATTTCTTTGATTTGACGCAAAATTATTATGAACAAAATAATCAAAATAGAAGCACAAAATCTAGCCAGTGCTGCCAACATGTAAACATGTAAATTTTCCGGTAAATGTGGGAGTATATTAAATAAGTTTCAATTCTCATATTTTATTGACTTTAAATTATTAATCAGGTAAATATGCATTTATGTATTTATCATTCTGGTAATAATATGTATTATTTGAAATATAATTATGATATTGAATTTCTGTTTGTAATATCAATACAATAGCTTAGCTTTTGATAGACGAATTATTATAGTGTTTATTTAAGCTAACCTCCAAAATAGCTGAACCCATTTTAATAATAATTAATTAATACTGACGTTGATTACTACGCAGATAACATGTTATATCGAGATTATAGGTAGCCGCAGGGATAACTAATAGTCAATATTTTTTCAGATTTCTAGGTGATGAAAATTTTAAGTTAAATTGAATTCGTATAGGTAATCAGAGAATCTCACAATGAAAATAATTGGAATCCCACTCAATCTAGTATAGCATGCAGTGTGCATTAAGATTTTTCATTTATAAGAATTTGGGCAATTAAAATTAATAATATTTATGTATCCATAACTTTTTATTTCTTATTTATCAAACAATGAATAATGAGAATAATGTATATTTTTTCATTATTAGGACCGTTTAATTGATCTTCCTAGTAACAATCGTAATATGGCTGTTTATGGCCACTTTTAAATAAGTAATTTTTATTTGATTTTTGGTTAGGCATTTTCATAGGAACAACGCATGCGAAGCATCAGGCAGAAAAAAGTTGTCAGCCAGTTAATAGGCACAAAGAATAATTTATTCAAACTAAAATTAGACAGTGATTGGAGTGTTGGAATACACTGAGGGCTGAACAGATTTTGTTGAAATTTCTTCGATTAGCAAATACGTTACTATTTGATCCCGGGAAAGTACAGTGTTCTGTTCTGTACTTGTGAGATAATCAAATTCACTGCAGTTGGCGTAAATTGAAAATTATAAAAAGTAGGTCTAATAGACCATGACCGTGGCTAAAACAGTACCTATGTAGATTTTTTATAATCTACATATTCATTTGTAAACAATTATTAGGAAGAATATTTATAAAAATTATGGGTAAATTTTTCTTCAGTTGGCATCTCGATATACAATGACACTCAATGTCATTCCGCCATTGTTAGGATTCAAGTTTGATTTGACAGGATGCTATCCTTACTTTTCATAAATCCATGGATATAGATATCTTATATATGTACAATGTCATTTGATTTTCAATCAAACTGATATTCAATCAATTCCTGCCATAGATCCTCATTAACTTCCCACGACTTCGTTTATTATCCAAGGGTTAAATTTTATTTCCATAATTGGATAAACAGGGTTTTTTCCTCGATACGGCGATTATCACATCGGCACCCATTATGTAATGTCGGTATAAAATCGCGTCAACTGGTTACTCCAGTATAACTAGTTGATCCTAGTTCTTTTCCAGGGTTGCCACTGGTAATATTTAGTTATTAATAAAAGTAAAAGTGAAGTTGGTAGGGCAAGGTCTTGAGCAACTTCTAGCAAGTTCCATAAGACCACTTCTCACTTGCGAGCATTTTCAAGTAATTTTACCAAATGAAATAAAAGGTAAAGCTTAACCTAAAATAATAATAAATTGCACATAGCGTAACAGATAAAAAAAATATTTGATCTAGAAAGGAAAAAAATGTGTAAAAGAAAAAAACTTGAAAACTATTAGAATGATTTAGCAAATACCCAAATAGTTATAAATAAAACGACAAAACTTTTGGATTTGAGATCCGCTGAAAAAGTCCACCGGGCTCTTTAGCCTAACAAATTTTGGCAAGGGATTCGACTATCATATACAATCGGTCAAACTGATTGTTACAAATATTCTTTACAAAAAGGCTTACCTACTATAAAATATCAGATTATCTAGACGACAAAAAAGTTTGCAACAAATTTTACTCCAGCTCGGAAACTAAGAAACTAACAAGGTTTCATATTCGATTCTTTACTTAACCTTGATTGAAGTGAACAATGAATCAAAGTGATCAATTTATTTCCCAGTACTACCTACTTATGTAATTTGTATTGTGTGACTTGTCCAAGAGTCCAGTAAGGTCGAAAGGAAATAAAGCACTTTGGTTTTGATTTTGCTAACTACTTACTACGTCCTAGGCAATTGAGCGGAGGGTGCCAGTACCTACAGCAGCCCTAGCAAACCACGTGGAGATTGCTCAGCACCTGTTAGCTAAATATACAGCGAGTGCAATAATCTCGCACATCTGCCAATATTATGCAATGTCTATGCTTTATAAAGTGTCCAGCGCCAGATGCGCCAGTGCTTTGAACTTGTGATTTTATGGAACTGCTCATTAGAAGAACTGGATTACAGAAAAAGTTAATTGAAACAGTATGTACGCTCTGGATTTACTTTATTATTATCTACTTTACTAATATTACAAAAAGGAAAGATTTGATTGTTTGTTTGTTTGGATTGAATTTGCTCCGAAACTATGACCGATTTAAGAAAGTTTTTCTACATTCAAACCTTATTATGATCCATAATGGACAGGCATTATTCATAGAATAATATCAATAATGTAACCCAACGTGTGTAAAAAAGTATAATTTTTAACCTAATTGAACCTTGAAATACCTACGATGCCGGGACAGACTACTAGTCATTGATAAATTATTAGTAAGATTGTGTAATTAAGTCCATTAATTTATTAATGCAGACACCGGAAAAATGGCTGGTCGTTGATTAACGTATGCCTTCCTAAAGTGTTTCTTAGTTAAACAAACGCTCTGAAAATCGATAATACTCAAAGAGTCTAGAGTTTGCAAAAACGATAAAGGTTTCAAAGGAAGTGAAATCTTCTGCCGCTTACCTTACCTACTTTTCAAAGGATTACTATTGAGAAAATTATGGATCGTTTTACAACGAAAAGTAGGTTCTCTTCGAAGGAAACGAAATTTTTCTTAATTTTCAAGTTATGCAACAATCAATAATCCGATGAAGCCTTTAGTGTTCTTTGTAACTGGCAGTGGTTGGTAAATCGCTCTTAAATACAAAATATATATATAATAATTACATATATATATAATATATATATAATATATATAATATAATAATTACCAACACATACCTACCAACATTATTAAAAAAACTGAAACTATTATAACCTAATTGTGTAGTGTCGGCCATTGAAATACTTATGAACATCCAATACTACTGTATGTAACAACCTTTCTGTGCCAAGATAGAAAAAATAACTTGTTTTGCTCATTGTAAATAGATTGAAAACATACATTATCGTATCCGTATTAATTATGTAAAATGGTTTCAGATTCTTAGCGGATGTAAAGGTGGTTATTTTCTGATTGAGAGGAGTTGTGATATGTT
The DNA here is from genome assembly GCA_963931895.1 of Eupithecia pulchellata. Classification (NCBI taxonomy): domain Eukaryota; kingdom Metazoa; phylum Arthropoda; class Insecta; order Lepidoptera; family Geometridae; genus Eupithecia; species Eupithecia pulchellata. Next base: position 9,870,944 of record OZ007525.1, read on the forward strand.
TCCTCAAGGTGTCGCAACGGTTAAGGTAATGACAAGACGACTTGTCAACTTTTTTGTAGTTCTTACCAAGTTTCTTACCGAGTAATAATACAACTGACTCAAATGATGTGTTTTTACTCGGGTTAGAATGGAGCTTATATTGTTTTTAAATACATTTCCAGGAGCACAATAACAGGAAGTAACAATTTCCCACCATAAATTGCCACCAAAAATGACATAATATGCAATTAACATTGGTGAGGCTGCAGTTATTGCCACCAACAACTAAAGTAACTAGTCTAAAAATATTGCCAGCATTTTTATTGGGTTCTAATAATCGTCATGATCTTTGATGCTGCGGAAGATTAAGCTCAAACGTTTACGTTGACTGTATAAATCGATCTTACCACTCACTTTGGTCATCTGATGTTTTAGTCGAATTTTAGCCTGCGGCCTGTTTCAACGGTGATGGCGGCTAGCATTTTGCTGACGTAGAGTACTCACGGTCGAATACTCAAAGCGATCTTATATATTTGAGATCGTTTCAGTTGGCCAAGACGTACTTTTAGATTTGAAAATCGTATAACGAAACTTCAATTAAATAAAACGCTAGATTTGAGATTATCTCAAATCCTGATATAACGACGACTTACGCTTAATTTTGTATTCACAAACGCAACTTATATTTTGTTGTATTCACCTATTACGTCTCTTAGAAACATTAGTACTTACAAGGTGCTACTCTGGTGGCCTTAGTGATCTCCGAATCCATGGGATTTGGTTCTAATCTTTATACTGATATCGGTGTATTTCAGTATTATTATTATAAGATTTAAATTTCCTTTAGTATTCCATCCAAAATACTTGAACATTTCCCAAAAAAAAAGTTAAAAAATATCACTAATCTTGTTCAAAAACTCTGTTCAATTCATATTATTAAAATGCGCCTTGGATGTGGTTGGGAACTAATGTCTATAAGTCTTTTTTTCTGAGGACAATAGCTTTGGATGTGATGGAAATGAGCCCATAAATACGGTCTACTCCTATAAAAGAGTATCGGAGTACTCCTATAAAAGCAGTCTTTCATAATTATGCCGGTGATACACACCCTTGTTTAGATTCTAGACCCAAACAACATAATTTATCTACCTAAATGAAGCAATTCGACTCAATTGCTTAATTTAGCTAAATTCCGCGCATTACTTATGTGAAAATTAATAATTTATTATCAGTTGCCTCAAGCGTTGCAAAAACGACAACATTGACGACATTCAAAAGAACTTAGAACAAAAATACACAGCCTGTTTTAAAGCCAGAGTGGTTCAACATGATCGTCCAGAGCAGAGATAGGTTCTTGTAATTAACTATGTGCTATTTAATAAATGACAAACTATAGTACCTACGGTAAATATTACCTAAATTTAAAAACTTGGCAGGACTACCTACTTTGGATAGATTAAGTCATGTATTTCAGAATGAAGAGGAAAGGTTTTATTGTTTGTTTGAATTGAAAAGACTTCGAAACCATTGGACTGATTTAAAAACTTTTATTGTACTATTAGAATCCATATATACATTATACATTTATTTATACATTTAGGACCTATACATTATCCCTGATGAACATTGGTTATAGAATATTTTCAAAAAAGTTAGGGATCCGTTTGAGGATAAATTAAAGTTTAGTAATGTAACCCAACGTGTGTAAAAAAAATATAATATATGCTAATTTCAAATTATGAAATCTTTGGTTTTATGTGCGAATCTAGGTATGACCGCTAATTTCAGAATATACAGGAAACTGCATATCGAAAGACAGAAATCACATGCAATCATCACTAGAAAAATATAATCATAATATCTCAATGTTCATTAGCAGATTATGAAAAGACATAATTTTAAATCTCTATGAGAATTTATTCGTGTTCACATTAGGTTCCCGGCACGTGTGCCCAATTGTAGGCCCGCATCCAATGATTCGCAGCACAGCACCGCTGCCGTTACGTTTCTTCATCAGCACTTTAGACAAGTAGATGTATATTGCACAATTGAATAGCCGAGGGGTTGTTTAGAAATTCAGGACTTCACAAAGCCCCAAGTTGTCAGGAAGAAATAGTTTTCACCGATAAGGCCTCATAGTATATAGCATACTTCATTAGTTTTGTTGGGGAAAAGCCTCATAGACAAAGTAAAGTAAATCCTAAAAAGAACCTTGGTATAGAAAATTGGTGTAGAATTGTGCCAAGAGAACCAAAGTTCAAAAAGTAATGATCGGAGTGCTGTCTTTTTTTTCGGTCAACGTATTAGATTCGACTTCTAAGGATTCGACATCTAACGTGGTCGTGGTAATGCTGCCAGCATTCTGGCCGCTCTGGCTTCTAGGGACAGTTAGATTTTTAGGACATACTTCTATACTAATATTATAAAGAGGAAAGATTTGATTCTTTGTTTGTTTAAATTGAACAGGCTCCGAAACTACTGGACCGATTTGAAGAATTCTTCCGATTTCTGAATTTTTAATTTAATTCAGAATTCAAAGTTTTCCCTGCCGAACATCGGCTAAAGAACATTTTCAAATTAGGCTTCCGTATGAAAACTTAATTTTTTTTAAACACCCGTGCGAAGCCGTGGCCGACCGTTAGTTACATAAAACTAGAGGTATAACTAGTTGTTTTTTCTTTGTTAAATATAATAAAAATAGTTACCTAAATGTGGAATATAATTAAACAATTTTGCTAGAGCTTCCAGCCTACCCTGCCCATCATAGCAACTCGTCGTTATAAAGTGACACAAGTTCAGAGATCAGGATCAACGTCAATGTATCAGAGGCAGAGTGGCAGGGAGCGTGTGGTGCGCTGAGGAGACCACCTGAAGTTGGAACACCTTTTTGTCACATGCTTTTATAATTGCAAAGAGATATCTAATGTTTTATAATGTTTATTGGTAATTGTCAAAATGGTTAATCGGTTTTAAACTTTTTTTTAATTCTGCTAGCAGAAGAGAGGTAGAGTAGGGGTCCTACCATTCACGGTCCTAGCTCTATTGTTTTATAGGGAAATTATAATATTAATATGTACTATACATACAGTAGATATTTGTAGCAGAATTACAGCAAATTACAAATAGAAGGAAAAGTTTGTTTTCTAATTTGGGTGCAAAATCCCCTCAAGATCATTGCCGTAAGTAACACACAAGCATTTCGAAAAATACCAAACTCGAATCTCGAAACAGACAAATGGTTCACCAAGGTAAAAGCACACACAACCTCACATGAAAAGTCGCCACTGCTTACGTTATCTGGAAAAGGCTTTCCCTAATTACTTGGGGTGTTTTGTTTGGTGCTATCAGTGTGTAACGAGGCGCAAATGGGTCGCGATCGCGCGATCATGCGGGCCGCCCGCCCTCCCCGCGCTTCAAAGGCCTTTGTACGTGGATAGGTAAGGTTGTGGGTGTTTTAGTGGGCTGAGCGGTTTGCTGAAACGCTTTGAGAAATGTCTACCAGCTTTTTGATATATAAAATGGGATGAGAATAAGAATTATCCTGCTTTACTAATTCGGCTTATTAAATTCCCAGAGGTCCACGACTCCATTGTTTTCAAAAAACATAGATTCATACATTGATTCCCAACAGGTCCACGACTTTTAAAAATTAATAATATATCTTTTCCCAGCAGGTCCATGGAATGTTTAGTACAGTCAGCCATATTATAGGCTTCGGTGAGATAGGATAAACTTGCATCAACAATTTTTTTTTTCAACGATATTGTATGATTAATGTAGAAAAACAAAGACAAATTTAATTTATTTTGACTTACGGCATCCGGACACACTGTCCCGACAAGTTTTGCGTTAGTGATGATATACCTAACTTTAAACTTTTATAAACACCAAAGTCACATTTATTAATGCCATGGCATTGTTTGTAACTGTTTACTATATGCCTATTAAAGACCTAGAACCAATACCTATGGTAGCACTCAAAATAGGATTTGAAACAAGAAAAAGTTACCGCTCTTTGTAATTCCTCCTGTTGAACCAGGGATATTGAAGAAGTAGTTAACACCTCTCCGCCCCTCACCAAACGCACACCACAAACAGATAAGCTCAACAGTAGTACGGAATCTGGCGATCCTTGTTTAATGAGTTTATCTCATACGTGCAATGCAATTAGCTCGTGAATCTGGTACAAGGATTCCAGCTTTTGTCTCCTCTGTTTGTTTGCTAATGTGGATGTCTATTCTTTGCCTGCTCTTGATTGGTTGGTTTGAACGCAAGGAGTTAATAGATACTGATCTTAGAATGTCTAACTTATCTATTAAATCCTTGGATTCACTCTCATTGTTAAACTATCCTTGATGAACTCTAGTTCAGAAAACAATGAGAGTATGTAATGGGCCTGGATCTGAGGCTAACCTAGAACAAAGGTTCGTACTTCTTAGGTCGGCGATCTTAGCCGTCTTAGCCCGTGTAATACAAACCTGATTTTAAGAATATATCAGACCGCAATAAAGATGTCCCTATTGCGGTCTGATATAGTCTTATAACTGGCTGATGTCTGGCATCGGTCATATGGCCATATTAGAGCGCAGTATTCTAAGACTATATCAGACCGCAATAGGAATATCTTTATTGCGGTCTAATAAAGTCTTAGAATACTGCGCTCTAGTATGGCCAGAAGACCGATGCCATGTCATAAGTCTTTTTAAAATGGACTGGGTACTCTACACGGGTTAACACGGCTAAGATCGACAACCTAAGAAGTGCGAACCTTTAGCAATGAGGACATCCTTGTTGCAAACCCATCACGCTTGGTAAGTGGATTGATGCTCGGAGTAGAGGTGTTATAACAAAAGAAGCTGCTGTAATTTTTCTGATAAAATTATATTCTCTTACCCGCCTCTTACGACTACCACGGTCTGAGGCATAGGTTCTTATGTCACGACACGTCAAGGCTCTGTTGTTCTGGGGTGAAGTCCCCCATGACCAATAACGCGAACGGAGGCGATGGATAGTAAAAAAATCTGTGATAGGTCTAAATAACTCATTAGGCTTTCTTGTTGGATTGCAGAATCCATATACGAGTATCAATAAACTGTATGTTAATACCGTAACTATAACAATTATTTAATTCATCAAGCGTGATATCGTTGAGTAAGATACTTAGGTACGTGTTTGCTGTTAGATGCTTTTGACTAGTTTGGAGCAAGTCACCGTCAAATCAATTTTACCATATCAACCAGACTTCTTTTAAAAGACAAATAAACGTAGAAAAAAAAAGAAAAATGTTCGAACAATAGAAAGTGACATTTTATACCCCATAAACATAGACAATGGGAGAATTATCCGGCAAGGTGTACGGTCTACATTTTATGTCTCTACCATTTCTGGTTGCGGTTAGCGGAGCTTTGTACTTCAGATATTTAACTAAATGACCTTACTTATATTCTTACCACAGTTCCACGAGCGCGAAGATACAACTGGCATAAGTTAATACCAAGCGTAATTAGTCGAGACCGTAATGGGCAAATAAAAAGGTAATATATGCGTGTCGGCCGGTAACTCAAAGGTAAAACATATTCTATAGCATAAAAAAAGTTCAGATAAATGTTATAAATGGTTTTTGGGGCATTGTTTGCCATAATGATATGGGAGATTCTCAACCCCCTCAAAAATACTAGCCTCACTTAGGTTTTGACTAGCAATAACTAGTTATTTTACCTTCTTACTAAGTTTTATAAAGAATAATTGAATTTGAAGTTCAACTTCAACGAAATAAAAGTAGAAAAAGTTTATTTTTTCTAGTCTATCACATATCTACAATCATATATAATATAAACCTTAATCTCAGGTACAATATAAAATAAATCTATTTACTAACTAGCACGGCGATCATTACGCGATATTGCGTTGCTCGTTTCTTTCGAGGCGACAAAAGATAGCCAACGCTATCTAGAATGCTGTTTGAGCAGGTAATTTACGATTATTATTCTCCAGCATAATGCCCCATAGCTAAACATACTGCCTATTATTTCCTAGACTAGGAGGTTTTGCCGCACCAATACCTACTCTTTTCCTATTGGTCCGTTGTGTTGCCGCGGAAAATCGATATGCGCAGACCTAGATTGGGCGGTGGAAAACCCGTTGCTATTGTTACCTGCGCAGGTATTACAATATACCTACGAACGGCAAGTAGTATGTAATTCAGACAATGCAGCCAACCAAAGTCTTGGGGACGCTTCCGACTGTTATTGAGTCAGTTGAATTACCTGTAGATTGTTTGCAATAGTCTGCAGTTAGCTCAATTTTTTCAATTTTAAATATTAGTTTTAAGTTGGTTATTTAATTATCATTTTCTTTTTTAATAAAGTGCCCTTCCTTAGTAATGTTATTTATTAAATAAGAAGGTTCTGCGGGTGAAGATAATTTTCAGACTTATCGCATCTAGATTTTTATGTACTGTAATTTTGGCGTTGTCTTCGGCCAAGCATTCTCACTATGGCACAAACTTTATCTTTTAATATTAGTAGGCTGTTTTTTTCTTTAGTATAACCCCTTAACGATGGAATTGTAGGGTTAGATATAAGTTACCTAATCAATACACCTTAATTGCTTAACAAAAAATTCAAATAGGTACACCGGAATGAATGAACCGGAATGACTTTGATTTAAGCATTCTGGCCATTTGAAGGGCTGCAAGGATTTTGTTATATAGAATAGAACTTTGTTTGCTCATAATTTCACCTGGGTGACGATTATCTGGTCAAGGGTTATATTGATTTAAATGCCCTCTAGCGTAAAATGCATACAATTTTATTGACACAACGAATAAAATCATCATTTGCGGTACCACATGCAATATTCATAGATCACTCATCGTAACAATTATGTAAATTCCATGGATGCAATATGGTCTGTGAATTGTACCTTATCTGCATCGACACGCGATGTTTAATTGTAGCCTATTGTTATTTTAAACTGAGTTATTTGAAGATGGGACATCATAAAGCTGCCTAGATAATTAAAATTAAATTTTAAGTTTAAATTGTCGTTCTCTAACCTAATTAGGTAAGTATAAGTACCCGCCTTGTAGTTTTATGTATGAACCGCATAATGTTTATTTGCAAGAAATGCATTCCTATAACCTATAAGCTAAAAGCATAGCATTCGGTACGCGTTTGACTACCGTGTCGTCTATTCGTATCATTCTCAATTTAAAACTTAATCTCCATCGATCTCTATCGATTTTTTATCAGGTCTTGACAGAGGCTACGAATGCTCTCCTTGGAGTCAAGACCCCAGGGTCTTGGCCCGTGGGCTACCGAGGCTCTATGGGTTTTCAAAAAACTATCTGAGCATCTGGTCGAAGCGATGTGAGACTCGAGAGCTGGTCAGTACCTATTTGGCGCAGCACATTAGCATTGCCAGACAGCGTAATGAAGCTAGAATCTTGGGTACACTTCGGACTGGTATTGCTATGGATCAGTTGAGCTTTCTGTAGTTTGTTTGCAAGTCTGTAGTTAAAATCAAATCAAAATCAAATTGTAAAGTAAATTGTAAAGTTAGCAGTATTTACAATTGCAACAACTGATTGTTTTAATTGTAAAAATGCTAGTTCTAATTTCGTTATTTATTTGTAATGTTCTTAGTTGTTGTTATGTTTTACAACTAAAAAAATTTTTTTCTCTATACATTTAAACAGGCAGAATTTTTTTTTCATAGCCACCAAGGGAAATCTTAAACCGTGAGAGTTATTGAAGAGGGATGTTAATAATAAATTCTGCATAAAAAAAGACGAAGAACTTTTTAGATTTTACGGTGGTTAAAGTGAATTTTAGATTTTTTTCTATGCATTTTCGGTTACATTCTATACTCGATAACAAATGAATAAATAAATAAATGTACGACTATGTAACAATATTTTGGAACCTAATAAAAGCTTGTATAGTAATATAAAATATTGTATAGTAAAAAATATTGCATTTGAAAAAAAATGCTGGACAATTCACACAGTATTATCTATCCCAAGCTAAGCAGAGCTTTTGTTATGGGTACTAGATAATTGAGATACATAATATACGAGCACATAGAAAGCTAATTACAATTAAACATAGAATACAACCAGATTTCAACAAGTACCTAAATTGTAACTTTTAGGGTGACTTAGTAGTGTGTTTCAAAGTAATCTTAACTTATTTGCGTTCCAAACAAGGGCTGTGTGTTGAGGAACTGCGGATGACCACAACAGAACCTTGGAAGTCCAAGAAGTCTTCCACTTAGGTCCTTGCTCCTGATTTACTGCCTCCGAAAACCGCAGGGATTCAATGTGCCTTTGTTGCAACAACTTTTTATTGAACAATAAAAATTCTACACAAAATGGAACCACTTTATAGGTTAATAATTTTTAACTGTCGATGTTTATGCTGTTTCGAAAGTTAACTTTTCTCGACAGGCTTTTGTTTTGTAGTTTTTTATTTCAGCATAAAGGAACCGAATTATTGAACTGATTCAGTCATCTCGTCCCAAGCTAAGCAGTGTTTGTGTTATGGGCTTAGGTAATGGGTACTAGATAACTGATATAGGTACATAATACAATAAAATCTTTATTAACAAAGTCAATTACAATCAAATCATTGGGACCAATTAAAGATTGTATTTAAATTGTCTTAATTCAGGCATATGCAGACTTTTGCAAACCATCTACAATTAGTTCAACTCATTAAAATCAATACAAGTCGTAACTTCCAAGACACTGGCTGCATTGCCTCGCTGTATGACAATGCTGACTTGACGTCGCAGAAAACGTCGTAGTTGTGAAAACTAACATGGAAAAGACGTGTTAAAATACTTAAAACAGAGGACGACTTCAAACCCAAAAATTATTGGCGTGACGATTAAAATATAAAGGTAAAACACATTCGTGCTTATGATAAGATCGTTCGGTAAAACGCGAACACGGAGATAATGACTCGATGAATAGTAATGAGTTTTGTAAGTGTGAATCACCAAATATATTTAAATTGTTATCAATTAAAAGCAATATAATAGCGATTTAAGTCGCGTGGTCTCCCGCCATATGGTGTGGCGTACGGGAGCTTTGTCGTGGCCACGAAACTAGCGGCCGTCACGGTTTTCGCGGCTGCTCTATGTTTATCGGGGTAACGAGTAACAAGGTATCCTTTTTTTAACAAATAGATAACAAATGGGTTTGAAGATAATTAAACACTTTTGGTGTAAAACTAGCAATTATAAGAAAGAAAATACCTTAAATTTACTGCACATCATCAAGTTAAGAATAAATGAATGCTATGCTTGCTTATCTGTTTTTTTTGTGCATAGCAAATTTAGAGCAAATATGGTTAACACTCAACATGTTGGATTGATAGATTGGTGTGTCTATACAGCGCTGGTTTTCAGTGCAGGTTACGTCACAATCACAACCTTATGTGTATCTGTAGTTGTGCGTTTTTTACAATATTTCTGGAATTTGTAAGACTAAACGTTTTGACTAGATACCGACATCACAGATAACATAATATGTTACTAACTCAAACTAACTAAAACATACTTAAAATGTTTCGAATAAGGCTTTGGATGCCGGTTTAAAGAATTTATTCAGTTCACTTATAATGAGATTACTTATTGGATGGATTACAATAGAAAAGTCTACTCGCCAATGTAATCGCTACTTTCGCGGCCTAAGCTCATGTAAATTTGTCGAGCTCAATTGAAGTTAATAGGTACATCGGAGGGTGAGGACGCGGCCCAGCTGACGTGTGAGGGAATGCGCCCTCTATCGACGGAATAAAACAGGGAGGGCTACGTTATTGCCGGGTTTGATGACAGTTTGATGTTACATTATGAATATGGTTACCGCGATATCTACTCTGTCTCATTGCACCAATATTTTTGCTCGAGTACGGCCAACGTACTTATATATGTATTAGGCCACAACATAAAAATGTTCTTATTATAAGTTAGTAATTATGACGCCTGTTGTGAATACGTTTGTTAAATTTAATTTAGATACTTATACAATTTTATAATGGTTTTGTGTTTGGAAATAAATTGTTCATTAATTCATTCATTAATTGTCAACTCACACCATTTAGGAACAAAACATGGAATGAGCTTATACTAAAAGGTTATGTACAGTCCGCGTCACATAAAAGAACCCCCCCCCCCCTCCTTATCTCAATGTATTTGGGACACAATAGTTGTTATTGTTGGGAATTTCAGACTTTGAATATTATCGGCGTGCAAAAATTTTGCATTTTTGAAGTAGTCTAAAATATTTCGTAGACAAGGGGGTACTTAATTCTGACGCGCACTGTACATAGGCGAGCTTCACCCTGAAAGGAGTTTTCTGCCAGCAAACCTAAGAGTTATAGGAGAAGTGATTGAACAGATAGAGGAAGTGTACAAAGAATGAGTCGGAATGACAAATTACATTACAAATTAAAGTAGAATATATGATGTTTAAGCTGTTACTTAAACCTAATAGAATGCACCGAGGGCGAGTAATCTTCATGAATGTTAAGTAAACAGCAGACGACGTACTCCCCTCAGATGGTGGACGATAGCTGCAATTGATGTCATTTCGCTGACATTAGGGAGGTTGCTAGTTCTTACTTATTTAGTTTAGCGGTCCACACCTACTTAGCAAGGGTATTAAAAAAAATCTAAACTTATAAAGTTTTAACACGCTTACACGTTGGGTTACATTATTGAAATTGACATATAGATAGCTCACTTTTTTGAAAATTTCCTATGTTCATGAGGGATAATGTTGTATTTCAATGGTGAAAGAATCTTTCGAATCGGTCCATTTGTTTCGAAGCCTATTAAATTCAAACAATCAAATCTTTTATCTTTATAATATTATAGGGAAGGGAATAGAACCCGTAAGGCAGACCATATCGCCCGCCGCGCCACAGTGGTCGTCACAAAACGACAAATTAAAACTAATTAAACTTTTTATACTATTAACAATTCCAAAAAATCATAGCCATCACCATAAAGCAGAGTGCCCAGTGCCATTGCCATATTATGTTGTGTGGTGCTCAATTTCAATAAAACTAATACCTACCAACTTTAGGTACCTTATTATTCATAAAAGTAATAGTAGTAATTAGCTATATCGCGTACCTAATGCATGTTATGAAATGTTTAATGGGCCAGCATGGGGCCAGCTTACCTGGAGCGCGTGGCAGAACCAGCTGTCCGGGTTGATAAGGATCAGGCTTGCGATCACCTAAACGCCACACGTGGATATTAGGAATCAGGAAGTTTCTAATCTGTGGAAATCAGAAAACAAAAAACTCGCACCGGGGTACCCGGGAACACCGGTCAGGGTCACACGTCAAAAGTATCCATATGGAATGTAGACTACTAAATCTAAGGTTATAATTATATAACATACACAAAGCAACACGGGCCCCCGGCGGACCATAATTCCAAATTTTATCAAAAAGGTTTCTACCCATAATGTTGTACAAAACTCCTTGGTTTTCATGTTGAACCTTTCACGAACAGATTTGAAATAAAGAAATTCAAAAAAAGAACGCCCTTTTTTGTTGTGGTATGCAAACTTATTGATCGGAATGTTACTATTTTAAAATTGGAACAATAGTTTTACAGATATCCCAATTCCAAATGTTGGCGCTTTTTTGAGTATTTTGTTGTTTAAATGTGTTTAAAATATTCATTATTAAAAAGAGGAACTATAACAAGTAAGTAAGCTAGGTAAGTGTAATTGCTTTATTGCGTCAAGCTGATAAGTTTTCTGCTTATGTACCTATTATGATTGCTTAGAGCTTGAACCAGCTTAGATAGAATAAATTAGAAGAAATTTCTAGATTTAATTATTTGCAATGGACGCAGCTGTTGTGTCACCTGCCGCGTAAACAGGCAGAATCTCTAATGATATTAGAAATAAATGGTATCGAGACCTTATTGGGTAGTTTAGTGTCGAGACTCAGGACCCCCTGGTTTTTTCCATGTACTTGAGGTGCAGGAGTTATCAATAAAAGGATTATAAAAATTGTTATGGCGCAATGATGCCTTGTCTAAACAAATATAAATTCATAATGGCTCAAAATTAATTAGTAGATATTTATAGGTAGATATTTTAAAAGCGGCTGAGAGTGTATTTTTTGATTTTTGGATTGTTTATGATTTTTTAATGGATTATTTGAGCTACCTGTAGATTGCTTACAACAGTCTGCAGTTAGCTCAATAGTTAATACTTGTTCTAATTTATTTCCATTCATGGTATTTTTCTGTTAGATTTCATTAGTAATCCAGCAACAATAATAAATTACAATGTAGAGCTGCACCGCCTAGGTGTAAACCAGCTCAGTCTTAAAATACACATTTTATTTTCAATTAAGTGCATGAAGCATGTTAATGCACGTTTAATGCATTTTAATCGTATGCAAGAGATGTAAAATCCCCAGTGTTTGCTCGGCTGTAATCTGTTTATTGGCATTTAAAGACGTGAAGCCCAGGTGGCCCGCATAGGTTTGCTATCAGCTGTTAGAAGCAAATGTACTGTGACACTGTTACCTACTGATATACTTGATAGATTTTTTTTCATTGCGTTTACCTGTGTAACTCAAAATTTAGAGGAGAGTGGGAGAAATTGCATCATTGCAGCGACAAGAGCTAGCTTGGCTCTTTCATTTATAGGTACTCGTAATAGTAATAAAAAATGATATAATATAAAATGATTAGAGAAATTAATAAAAAAGATTTATAGATATGACGATAAGTATCTAAAGATAATATTCTTACTCAACTAACTAATTGGTCTAATAACAAAGAAATTTACGTGAAATAAAAGAAATATAATACAACAAATTTACAAAATGAAACAATTGAGCTAGCTGCAGACTATTTTGAACATTTTTATGCATTTATATAAAAATTAATTTGAATTTACCATAGGGAATTAAAAAGATGATTTATTCCAATTTTCATAGTTATTCTCATAAAAACAAAACCAAAAAAATATTTGCGATTAGCAAAGTGAAATTTTAAAAATATGTGGTACAAATATAAATCAAGATTATGACTTTGATCCCGAGTTGAAATTCTAATAAAGGTCAAATCATTGTTTATTTTTTGTTTATCCAAACTGATAAAAAAATATAATTGTTCGGGATTATGGGAACTTTTCTTTTAATTATTATAATTACCCTCTAAATGAGCAACGCGTTTCGTCGCCGTACAATTTCGCAAAGCAAAAGGGTTGAAAGTACTTGAGTTCTATTGTTTTTGGCTATAAATCTGCTGCATTGTATAATTACAACGTTTAATGCGTGACAGTTGCATTGTGTATGCAAATGCGGAGTGGAGTGGGGTGAGAACGGGACGCATTCAATATTGTACGCAGCGGGATGCCGTGTGTAGGATCTTTTTGATATTCGTTTGTTTTATAGACTTGGGGTTGTCTGTTAATTGAGATGCGTAATTTACCTAGCATAAGCTTCTAAGCTTCATTACAGAATATAATTTTTTTTTCTCAGAAATTAGTGATAGAGCCTTGGTAGACTTAAAATAGAAATTACAAAATCAATCCCCCACAAAAAGAAGTTAAATTTCCTACTATGAACCCTATATTTGGCACCCAGAATAAAATGTCAGATTCCGTCTATGGTTTTATAAAACCGATCATTTACAAATGTGTAACAATTAAACAATCATTATAATAGACCCCTAGTAAGTAAGCTGCTTCAGTTACAATCGCGTAGACGTATTCCGATAACTTGGAAGCATTGTGAGCATTGTGCAGCGTACAATGCTAAGTAGCCACTCCAATGTGAGAAACTGTTGCGATTTCAGAGCCCGCTTGTGGGAATGTGGGCCCGAATATATAATATGGGCGATCTTATTGTGAATATATTTTACTGCTACTCACGCAGGTGTAAGGTATTATTTCGGCAATCAAAGAAAAATAATACAAAATTAAATAAAGTTTCAACTCAACGAATTGTTCAACAAAGTGTTTATAGGCTTATCATTTGTAGTTCTCGTTATTTTATTGTCCTTTTATACTTTTTATTTTTATTTATATACTTGATATTTTTTTGTATTAATTAGTTAATCCTCTCATATACATCAAACAGTAAAAAAGTCTTTCAAGCAAATAAGAACTTTATTATTTGCTTTTAACCTTGAAGGTAGTCACTGATAAAATCTGTTCAATATCTGCTCAATATTTTAATAACGATTTGGTATTCAATAAAGTTGTATTAAAATAACGTTTGAGCATTCAATTAGGCGTTCACGTATCGTCCATCGAGATAACACGATGGTGGTCCATTGTGGTCCGGCCTCCCGTGGCTCGAGCCGCCACTGCACAATACAACAACACTGTTTCCTATTTTCATAACTGTTGCATTTAGTGCCGCCTCGCTGACCACTGTAGAGGACGGTTTTGTGGGAAGCTGGTGAATCAAATGTGGAGAGCTTTCCTGACAAAGCTTGATTTGGTTTAGGAATATTGCTGATTTATCCAAAAATCGTTGTCACGTTCAAGTAGTCGTCAAATAAATATGCTTACCACCTGTTTAATTTTATCTCAATGTGCCACCATTTTGCCATAAATTCTCATCTATCTGATTTCTCAACCCTTGACAACTTCATCAAACCGTAAGTCGTTAAAGACTTTCTATGAACCGTAAATTACAAAAGCCTTATCAATCTGCTTTTAATCTTAGATCGTGACAAAAAATAATGGCAAACCGGGTGCGATCCCGCGGCGACCTCCCGACTGCGGATCTTAGGGATTGTTGCTTCACACCGTCATCAAAGAGTTGGGTCGACCGATCGAGGGAATAGATAAGTGGTTTCTCACCTCCCCGCGGTCGCGACTCGCGAAAGGGTTCGCCGAATAATTGCAACAATCAATTGGAGGAGCTATCGAGCAATTTGTATGGTATTTGTGCGGGCTGTCACCCGCTGATGCTATCGGTGCGCCTCGGGGAGTCTCGGCCCTAGGCACTGGGAACTCTTTGCCGTGGTTATATTCTCACACCTCAAGTGTTTCATTGCGCAGCGCATATTATTTTCAAGGGTCAATATGAACAGGATTAACTTTTGGCAACTCTGTGATGTCTTAAATTAAATACTTCAGACCGTTTGTCATTGTCCTTATTCAACGTGTATTAGTTATATCGCCAGACCACACTTTATCATTTCCAAACTCAAATCAGTTAGTGGTGGCTTACCAAGAACTATGAAATCGGACCATATATCACAAGAGCGTCCATAATAAGACATAAACATCATCTCGTTGCAATATGTCACAAGTAACAAAGCGCTGCGGTAACGGTCCGCATCATTTGTCTGCCGTAACCCTGTTATTTATGGTCTCCTGCCCAAGAAGAAGGACAAAAACGGGGCTGATGTTAAATATTTGCCCTGAGACAGAGGGGCGATAATTCGAGGCTATTATGACGTCATTTCACGCCCTTTGTCAGGTCGTCACGCCGTGTCATCTGCTCCTGAGACGCCTGCCTCGACTATCTTTCGATTAATCTATTGTGTCATTTTTTCAGAGCGCGCGAGTCGGATGTGCCACCGACGATGATTTCGTCCCGTTCGCTTGTTCGCTCGACTTCGCCATAAAAACACTTGAGGATCTGTCCTATTGTCTCGTGGCCCTTTACGAGCTCCGTTTTGTGAAGCTGTTATTGTTTGCGGTTGATAAACATCTCGCCACTAGGTAGGTAGGGATCATCATCACTTTTACCGGTGGTTTATTTTAATAGAGACCCCGGGTTTGTTTGACAATTATTACCGTTTTGAATGCCCCTAAGACGTTTTTTGTAGGATGGAGTTAATGAATAAGGATCTGTCGAAGCTGACAAAAGACTTGATTTTGAATTCCGCGTCGGCGTTCAAGCAAGATCCAAAGTTGGTGGCTGCGATTGATAAGCTCTGGAGACAACAAGTCGCGAGCTTTAGTGATGAAGGCGGAGAACTGTTGTTGCCTCAACGCAAATTAGATTTCACTGAAGTTCAAAATATGATTAAAGAAACAGCAAAGTCTAAAGGTGCCAACTTGCTTAGTCGTTAGAATAAGTTTGGCACTCAGTAAATCCAGCTAATATACCTAATTTCAGTTGCAGAAAAGAGTGCTGATGTTTTGATAAAAGAAGCAAACGATTCAAGAAGATCATTGTTAAAGAAAGTGGAAGATATTCTTGATGGTATCAATAAAAGCGCTGAAAATGGAGAAACACCTAAAATGATATTACGAAACCAAAAGCTGTGGAGTAACTGTATATATGACTTAGATAGGTATAAATCTATTTAAATATTTTTTTTTGTCGTCTTGCCACAACATAGTCATAAGTACTAAAGTCTGTACCTGTAATTTAGACAGAACTGTCATGGTCCTTAAGTAAATTTATTTTCCTCAAATTTCATAAATAATTTAAGATTTGACATTACCTTTATATATCACAATTTTATAATCGTACCATAATTCCGACACAAAAGTAAATTGGGTTGTGAATAAATAAAAAAATACTATTATAATTTACCCGTGTTGTTTTCAGGGTGACATTGAAATCATTTAACGATGCGAAAAAGACGACCATCACTTATTCCAGTAGCGAAGATAAAACAAGATTCAATACAATTGTTTTCGTACTTACTAAAGTACACGAGCTGCTTTCCAAGAATTTAACTGTCACTAGAAGGTAAAACAAATGTTTAATCTTAGGTCGATAGTAATCTTACAAAGGCTAGCGCCAGACACGGGGGAAGATTAGAACTACCGTTAATCCTTAAGAATTTAATACTTTGTTTGAAGGCGGTTACCTCTGGAACTTCTATACTATTTCTATTAAAAACAAACCACAAGAGTGCCTTAGCTAATTCTTTACAGTCATTCGTCTTTCCATTACACGTCTCACCAACTAATAAAATGTTTTGTACAGATTCCGATCCAACACTGCTTTTTATTAATCTGTGTTTCTTTTATCTCTTTCTATCGTATTGAATAAGATATCAAACACCAAAATAAATAATACCTAGTAAACCAAAAGTTTATTTTCTCTCACGAAGATAAATCAAGCTGATAATTTTCGATGCTTAAGCTAGATTTACAAATGCTGTATAACGACCATCCTTCCTCAGAGAACTATTCTACCAAAACGTGATACGGCTCAGGAATCAGGGTAACCTAGACGTGGCAGTGAGAGACGTCTGCTGCTTGCTCGAGACTCCACCATGGAGCTTGGGTATAGTGGCCACTGCCAAAGGCCTAATAGCTGGGCCCCTGACCTTGCACCATCGAGATGGAACTACCACTGATTGTATGACCTCGGGAGGTATGGTTTAGACTTCTTTTGATTACCAGGATGTTAAAATTTTGTTTTGTGAGTAATTATTACGTTGGGGAATACGTCATATCTTTCAATGATGATTACAGAAATGATGGTATAGCGTTAATGAGAATATTTAAACCACCGTGAGTGTATTTTATACCTATGACGGAACAGATCCTGCCATAGGTTCTCGTCATCGCTTTTTGACTTTTCATCATATGTATGCACCTAATGCCATCTGATATTTTGTACTTGATTAGTATTATTATCAAAGAGCTTAGTTTTTGTCAGTATACTGATACCTTCCTCTACTTTTCTCTTCAGTACAATCTTATTACTTCTTTCTTCGACGTGAATTAAATAGCACCAGTAAAACCTTAAATTTTGTATGGTTTACTAGGTGTCCTGATTCCTCAAGACATAAATGGCATCAGGCAGTTCACGACTACAGCGAAATACATCCTCGTTGTGGAGAAAGACGCAATCTTCCAGAAGCTACTTGATGAAGGAGCTTTGGTTAGATTAGGCCCAGTAATAATTATCACGGTAAGTACCGATCAATATTTCGTATTTTCACGATTAACTATAATATTTTTCCACAAGTACCTACCTATTTGAATTCAACTTCTCTACATAGCTTCCTAATTATAGCAACGTTAGTGAAGATAACAATATTGATCCAAGAATACAGTAACCACAGGCTCCTGCTTGAATACCTGATAACGAATTGAATCGTTTCGTTCCAGGGCAAAGGATATCCAGATGTCTGCACGAGACAGCTTCTGTGCCGACTCTGCTATGAACTGAAACTCCGAGCCTTGGCCCTTGTCGACGCTGATCCACACGGCTTTGAGATATTCCTGACTTACAAGTATGGATCCTTGGTGAGTCGTTGCGATTGTTACCTACCTTCTAAGTTTTAGCATTTGCGATTGTTTAATGATTTCGTAGTAGATTTATCTTTCGACTTCGCCCGCGTTTTACCATCTATAAATTATTATACGCTCAAACGTTTAGGCATGGAAATACACAGATAGTTTGTGTAGGAAGTATACCACCGTCTTATCCCTTAACGACTTTGTCAGAATTAAGACTTTGGAAAGTCGGATAGCAGTTTAGAGCCGGTTGTGGATACTGTTAGTAGACTTCAGCGGGTGCACTCATCCTGATGAAGTCCCACGGGATGATATGTTTCCAAAGCAAACTAGGTTAACTTTGTAACCTACTAATATAATTAACTCGACAAAAACTAAAGTTTTCATAACATTTCTTAAAATAGACACTGAATTTCTTCCGGATTTATACATATAAATCAGGAAGAATAATATTAGTCTATATGGATATTATTTTATAAATTACAGGCTCAATCCCACCTCTCAACATCTCTCGCATGCAGTTCGCTGTTGCTTCTTGGTGCTCGACATAGTGACGTCATGATTCTGGCACCTAACGAGGCAAGGCTGGTCCTGACAGACCTGGATAAGCGGAAACTTAACTCGCTTTTGAAACGACCGTACCTTGCTAATGCTGTGGGTGAGGCAACTTTAAATTTCACAATTTTTTTCACTCTTTTGATGCAAAACTTCTGAAGTGTTTTTGAACACTGGTTTGGGAAAGGCACAGTGAGCAGTCGACATATGAGGGTATGCTTAACTTATACCCATGTCCAAACTTCGTCAAAAAAAGTCAAACTCAAATTTTGCATACTTATATACCTAAAATACATAATTCTAAAGCAGTTAAACCGCAAGAATAAACATGCTGTCAACCTTGATAAATAGTGTAACTTGTCTCTCGGACTTAGGTTGATAAAATAAATGAATAAATAATGCTGGACAATCCACACGACATCTTCTAGCCCCGAGTGAAGCAGAGCTTATGTTATGGCTAATATACTTAATAATATATACCTATTATGCACCAGATAGATATTTTTTGTTATACATAGAAAACGACCAGAACTCAGAACCAGGAGAAGAAAGATTGAGAAATAGCAATGCCTTAAGTTAAAAGACTATTATGAATAAGGGGCTTACGGTTTGTTTAATTGCAGGGGCTGCTATAAAAGAAGAATTGAGCCAAATGCTGACGAGTGGAGTAAAAGCTGAAATAGAAGCTTTGGCACCTACCACGGCGGCTCTTTGTGATGCTTATCTACCCGCGAAAATAATCCGTGGCGAATATTTAGGTGCCTGATTTCTTTATAGTACTTGTTAATCTAACCTAAAATAAGCGATAGGTAGTGGTACATATCTCACTACAGAGGTATTAAATAAGAATTATATTAAAATTGATATTTTTATGTTCTTTTCTTTTAGTGTAGTACATTAATTTATTAGACAAAGTAAATCAAGGTTCTCAAGAGGTGAAAATATGCAGGTCTCGACAGAGCCTACGCATTTTGTTAGCTACGGTTGTCTGGTAGAGATCGCACTTTAAGACCGCCAATTGTCACATTTCTTGTAATTTTTATTTTGTTTTTTGATTTTTTTGTTTCTTTATTGCACACTCTATAGAGTCCGTACGGGACCCAGGCTTTCCTGGTTTTTAATAAATTATCTGAGCTTCTGATTGAAGCGACCTGGGCCCGAGAGCTGGTGAGTATCTGGCGCAGCGTATGCGTATTACCATAGAGGCATTGTAACCGAGTCTATGTGACGCTTGCGACTGGTTTACTAAATGTTATTTTCTTTGTTAATTAAGGTGCAAATAGTATAATAAACTTGAGCCTCCGCTAGGCAGGCCAGTGTACCTATATAGATGATCGGTATGAAGCCAACAGCCATTGAATTAAAAGTTGCAGTTTCTGCAGGCAGCAGCTAAGTAGAACCAACCGCAGTTTAGATCTCGTCACGCCATCTAGCGAATGTTCGTCAAACAATATCCCACCGATCTCGCGCTTCTGTGCTCGGTCTTGCTTGTCCCCCATGCAGGTTTTGAGATTGTGACATCACTGCACAAGCTAGTTCTGAATGGAAATGCGAGGTGGCGCTACGTGCAATATTCTTACCGCGATAAGTCTTCACTTCTTTGATATCGCAATATTTGACTTATTTATTATGGCAATATGTACTGGTTTGCAACCTTTCTGCCAATGTCTTGTCTATTATGGAATTTTTAAAAAGTTCATGGAAATTCCTTAATATTCCTTTAGAGGATAATGTATGAAGTTTCATTTACCGCCATATTTCAAACTGTTACATATTGCAGTAAAGTCATTGTCACTTTCATCTTGACCAAAGATGCTTGTATAAATTATTTACCCAACTAAAATTTGAACCAAAATTTATTTGCAATGTGATATAATTTAGTAAGGAAGCAATGGAAGCTGAAGATACTGATAAGAAAATGAGCAGAGTCAAATCCGTGAACAGTGGTCCACTAGTATCGGAACGTGAAACAATACGGGAACCTAACAAACGGAAGTCATTTAACGTGAACGAAGCTATAAAATCTCTAGATCTAGCTTTAGTTAGACTTAAGAAGAGTAAATTAGTGAACGGAGAGTGCGTTACTGTTAGCAACTTGCCTGGCAGCCCGCCCAGACGGACTCCTATGGAGATGTGCATGGACATCTGCCCTTCGTACTTAGACGTCTCCCCTTCTGCCTACGGCAACCCGGACACTGCCTCAATGATGTCAATGAACTTCTCCCACTACGAGCTCGTTCGAAATTTATCCAGCTGCAATTGTAATTCCGACGAAGCATCAAGCAGCACCACATGTAGCGCTAACAAACCCGCCGACCACTCAGTGAAAGACGAACATCTAGAGAGATTCTTCAGAAGTGCCGAGATGTGGACCCAGAGGTACAGGGAAGGAGGACCCAGTACTCTTAACCTAAATATACCAAAAAAGAATCAATAAAACTTCGCGATGAACGATTATGTAAATTTCAAAATTTTTATTTATTCAAAGAAACTTTACAATATTAACAGAATAATATAAGAATTTACAAATGAAACGTACCAATCTATACAACACTGTATCTAATTCTTAAACGAGACGACAAGATTTAACACTGAATAACAATAACGTAGATTTTAGTTGAATTTCTCTAGAGCCATCAAACGATGCGTTACTGACCACTACAACAAATTACTTTATGTACGATATCCAGGGTAAGTGAATTTATCTTCTGATGTTTTGTGAAGTAATTGCTCAGGTAAGATGTTATCTAAAGGTGTTATTCTAGTATTCAGTAACGCAGTCATGTCTTTCTACCGCTAAGGGCAATCCGCATCACTAGCTAGAGTTACGACGGCGGACACTACACTGCGTTCTACCTGCACTCGACTTAAAATGTGATGAAAACTGCTTTTTACTTATGACTTATGTAGAGAATAGCTTACAATAGCGTTAAAGAAGATGATAGAGAGCATTTATCGTGCCCGTACCAGCGCCAAGTTTGACGAAAACAATGATAGGTTATCAAAGAATATTTCTAACTTTTAAGGCTTTATATAAGTCGAGTGCAGTAGCAAAGATCCTAGAACACAGTATTACATTCACATTTATAATACCACATCCATAGATTCTTGAACAAACTAGGAACACGATCTAAGATACAGACTCTTTAATAGAAGTAAAGGATAAAAAAAACAGGATGAATAGTCGGAAATCTGAAATAATTGACATAGTCATCACATAGTTCCTACATTCCTGCTTTAAAGATAACATCAGAATATGGAAGCTGCGAAGTTGGAAGACTTAAGGACTAGGATAATTCGAAAACGAGTAAAGAAGGAGACAAGCGAAGTGCAAACAATTACCTAGTACACTCCTGTGCTAACAGTTAATAACAACCTGGTATTATTTTAATTAAATTACTTATTTATATTATGATTTTAATTGGTGTTATCGACGGGTAAAACGTTGAAATTCTTGCGTCTAAGGTTATCATAAGAACAATTGTATTCCTTATTAAAAATTATATTACGTCATTATTTAGGTCTATATTAACCATTCTCTTCAAATACAAATACGAAGTTGAATTAGTCTCAAGCCTGTTGATTCAGTCAGAGCAGACTCATGTCTGGAATCAACTACCAAGAGAATAAGTCGTGTTGGTCTTAATTATTTTTCTACTTAAATTCCGCTTTCCTTAGCTGCAAGAATATTAACTCAGATGTTTCTAAATTTGAAATTATACTTACAATAATAATATTAACTAGCGTTTTGAGCACATCGCACTCAGCATGTTGCATTACAATGCATGCTGAGCGCAAGAGCTCTATCGTTCACTAGTGAGTCACAAATGTGTTGTATGACTAGAGAACGATGCTAAGAAACCAATACAAAAACAATCATGTAAGTACCTAAAATTTAAAGCACCCGGTTTCCGAACTCTCTCGTAATTTTATTCTAACTAGGTATATGTAAAATATTAGATGAATGAGGGTATACAAAACCCGTTTATACTGTCTGTTACTATGAAACTATTCCTGGACAAAGCTTTGTTTTTTTCTACAATTGAATTGAATCACAAGTGATTAAAAATAACGACAACCTTAGTTTAATTAATTAAGTACAACGAATTCGATTTCACTAGGCCCTACATAATGTCAGATGTAGACATCATAATTATTTTATTAAGTAATTAATTTATTATCTTTAAAATTACGCAATAGAAGAATCACAGCATCCTTATAAGACCATAACGGCAATTGAAATTAATCTCATCGACGTATCGTAGGTAATTTAAATATTACAATGATCGTAAAATTTAGACCAAATTGGCAGTCTTCACAAACATGGAATGTACGATATGCGTCTATGCAGGTATCCGATAACACTTACAAAATATCGGCTAACGATTTACCTATAATACAACAACAATGAATTTACCTATATTATTATATTTACTTTGAAATTAACAATGGTATAATCCGTATAATTTCAACTAGCGTTCCGCATTGCGGCTTTTATTTTCCGTTTCAGCATTATTGTGATAATATTTATTATTATTGTTCCTACTTATGTACTTATTTATCTATGAATCATTTCAATTTTATAAGTAATTATTTTTACGAAACAATGATAGGTCAATAGCTAATAACTACATTTACGTGACCTATTGAAGTAATTCATGTTACCGCTAGAACAAAATGTCTAGTAGGGAAGCCAAATTGCTTAGCTCAATTTATTTATCTACTTTGTACAAACTACTTCAAGTATAATCCAAACTATTTCTTTTCTGAGATTCGTTTAAATTTTGATTTATGTTCTACCACTGTTATTCCATAATTTATTGTGTAATTTTTAAGGTTTAAACTTATCATCATCACGGTTTAAAAAACCTTAAACTCAGATACTGGGAGGTCAAATCGGTTAATTTTTCATCAGATAAATTGTACTTAAATTTAGATTTAAAATTGATTCCAACCTTGTACTGGAGGATAGGCAAATTATCTCCCTCAACTTTTACTTTAATTTATAAAATTACAACCTCAATTCTATGTACTTCGTAATTGATTAAAATAAAATGTTTTTAAATTGGCATTTTTATGTCGCTGACGCTTATGCTGAGTTTAAAAACATAGTTTTTTTAAATGCAAACAAATTAAATTTACATTTTTGTTTGATAACGATACACAGAAATGATTAATAATTTAATAATTGACTGTAAATTTATGAAACGTAAAAGTAACGTACATAATTCACGACAATGAAATGGTGCCAAAGCTGCTAAGGTCAAGGGATGATGATCAAGGTCACTTCATTTCTAATATTACGAGTACACTATGTATGTTCACTCAAAATCTTTCTATCAATAATATGGTTTACATTTTCATATTATGAGGTATATAACAATGTTAATTTATTTAAGTACTTTTCGTTTTAATAACAAATTTAATTTAATTTTCAAAAGGTTTATTTTAAAATTCTTAAATGATAAGCTCCTCAATTTATAATCGGATTTGAAAACAATAAACATATAATAATAATATCATATTTACTTAATTACATGGTAACAAGGTTAAAATTAGCATCATACCTAGTTTAAAATCCATAGTTTTAAACTAAGTTATTTAATATTTTGGTAAAGTCTGTTTTCTGAAGATGGATGACATAGACTACTAGTTAAAAAGTTTTAGTTTAAAATCTTTTTGATTTTAGGTACTACATGTAGGTATTTAAAATCTTAATATTAATTTATCTATTACACTGTATCGTAGTTTCTTTTAATACCCAATATATTTTCAAAGCAGCGAAATTGATGTCAGTAGTTATAGAAATGATGATACGTATAAGCGTAGTAGAAAAATGTAAAGCCAAAGTGAACAAGCTCAAAAGTCTATGAGTCACAATTATTTCGAGAAATGTACTTATCTGTTATCGAGATTATTATCTCAAAAAGCCATAAGTCTAGTTTTATAAGATTAAATTGAATTTATTTCCTAGCTAAAATTTAATCAGCTGAGGACAGTCAAAGAAAGCGACTATTTATGGATATTACCCATAACACAAGCTCTGCGTAGATTGGGACTAGATGATGCTGTATAGATTGTCCAGTATTATTTATCTGTTAATGATGATATTAATTCCAAATTACTTTTGTTTTCAATACAAAGCAACCTCTCTATTTCTAGGTCATGCAACATTTCATTAACAATTCACTAGCCTAAATAGTAGAAATAGTATGATGTGTCATCTTACCACAAAAAGGACAACGGGTAATGTGGTCTGCTGAGATATAGACGGGTAGGTCCCATTTGTTCTATGGAACATGACGTAATAGAACAATTTGAGAAAATATTGTCCCTATTTGTACTATAGAACAGTTTGTAATTTTTGTCTCAAATTGTTCCATAGAACAAACTAAGTACATAGGTATATAAACTTCTTGAAGTTGATATGTAAACTGGCCACTCGAGAATGATTTGCTACCACTTGTCTTAGTGACATTTTTGATTAGATGGTTACTCACTAACAAAAATTATAATGTGAACTCCTCGATCGCTGTTAGTTTTTTTTAAAACGATGCAAAATGTCCTTCTTGACTATTTTTTTACTATTTTTAACTTTGAGAGCTTATAACTAATTATTTACACGTTTTTTCAAATAAAAAATGCCTTCAAAAGACGAAGGATATATCTGAAATCAAAAGCAAGTAAAAAATTTACCAGAAAACATGTTCCAAAAAAAAGTTCTAGGGGTAGAGACGTAAAATTTCGGAAAATCTTAAAAAAATACAAAAAACAGTATTAAAAAAAATTTAAGCAGTTAGGATCTTTTCCTTCAATTTGTATTTCACAAATAGGCCCACCTACTCACCCACCGAGTTTGTCTAACCCTCCACCAAACACCCTGTATATCTCATCATGGAAGGTTTTGGGAAAAACTGATTCTCATTTTGTTCTATGACATGAAACTCGGGTGAAAAGGTAGTATGTAGTTCCATGGAAAAAATAGGGACGAAAATGTGTCAATTTGTACTATGACGTCATGTTCCATAGAACAAATGGGACCTACCCATATAGACGACATTTGTACAGGGTAAAATTATCTATTCGTTGATTGTTTAATAATATTTCTGGCTTTATGGTAAGAGTAAGGTTTAAGAAATCCAAACTCAGTTAACAAATTTTATTAAAGCACTATTCTAATTTTACATATTTACACACATAAAATAAAATAACTGGATGCCAGCCCTACTTATCCTAGTTTTATCTATCTGGTGGAGGCAGTTTGGTGTCTTCAGGGTCGAGTGAGAGGCATTCCCGGAGGTAGTCCTCCATGGAACGGTACACGTGTTCGATGACGCCTTTCAGATCGTGCCCCTCGTCAGCATACGCCTGGAACCAGAAGATGATTGAATCAGCTTCCAACGGAAGAAATAGAAGAACAAACCTGAAACAACTAGCAATATGATGTGTTTAGGCTTGCGCCAGTGAGGCGTCAGCGAGTTGCTTTTTTTGAGGACATTGGGTAAGTTTGACCATAGTTGACTAATAACTTACAAACGTGAAATAATTGATGCGCATGTAAACCTCTGTACCCAATAGTACCTATCCGAAAAAAAATTACAGATAATTAAATTACTTATTTAATCTGCTGGACAAGTCATACAGCTCTATCCAGCCCCAAGCTAAGCAGAGCTTGTGTTATGGGTACTAGATAACTGATATACATCATTATATTACGAGTACATAGATAGATATTTTATTATCATACATAGAAAACTACCAGAACACCCTGAACAAATATTTGCCGATCGTACAAATATTTGTCCCGAGGCTGCAATCGAACCCTCTTGCGTCAAAATCAAAGTGCTTTATTTCCTTTAGACCTTACAAGACTCTTGGACACGTCACAAAATACAAATTACATAAACTATATTGGTAAATAAAGTGATCACTTTGATTCATTGTTAACTTCAATTTTACAGTCGCAGGCGGACCTTCACCTACCACGCCAAAAAGGTCGTCAATTATCCAAGCCATTGCTTTTAGCTTATTAATATTTACTCCATACATCAGAATCTCAAAACCAGCAGCCTTATTGTCTAACTTGAAATCTAACCAGTGAACTTCAAACCGATTACCAGTTGTAGACCCAGTCAGAATGTTGTCGGTATTGTCTAAGCCTAAGGTATTCAACTGGTCTTCGATTTCGGCTATTTAAACAATACGAAAGTGACAATCGAAGTCCAGGCTAGGTTTGAAATGTCAAACTGAAGATTACGATTACCAGTTGAGTTAGATAGGGCCGCAGTGCTTGATGGTCTCTATGAATTTCAAAACATCCCACCTGGTATCTAAACAGCACACCGGCTTCGGTGAGCGCGCGCGCTAGCTGCAGCGCGTGCGGGTACGGCGTGCTCATGTCCGCCATGCCGTGCACGAGGTAGAGCGCGTGCGCGGGCACGTGGTGCGCGCGCTGAGACGCATCCGCCTCCACGTAGCCTTTGTAGTTCACTGACGGCTGGCCGAGGGTTCGTTCCGTGAAGGCTGCGTCTGGAAGTTTTAGCTCGTTAACAAAGGCGCTTTATATTTCCTCTTTAAGCATTTCTGTTTGTAATGTTCCCTTTCTTTGTGTGGAATAAAGTGTTTTCTATCTATCCATCTAAAAAACAAAAGGAATTTGTGTCCTTGTGTCCGTTTGGTGTGATATCCCTTCCACGCATAACACTTACTGTAATAAAGCCAATCTGTGATGGGCGAGACAGCAATCCCACACTTGAGGGTAGACTGCTGCGAGCCCAAAAGCATGGAGGTGACGTAGCCGCCGTATCCCCATCCCCACACCGCTACGCGCGTCACGTCTAGGTATTTAAATGTATCTAGTAAATATCTGAAACGAATAAAAATGGTAATCAGCTGCATTGCTGAATATTAGCTGCTAGAGTTGAAATGTTAGCTGCATCGCTGAATATGCTAGTGGTTGTAATGTTGTAGTGTTTCTCTGCTTAGCTCAGGGCTAGATGATGCTTTGTGTATTGTCCAGCATTATATTATTCCTTGTTAGGTTGACCCTTAATTGACTCTTAAGACTTCCACGGGCTGAGTTCCAAGGTAGATTCCATATCTCGGCTGTACTAATACTGAGTGCGGGACTTAGAATATTAGAATGGTTCCTCCTGCTTCGACGTGACTCTACGTTGACACTCGACTCGCTCGTCTCAAGGTCATTGGTACAGTCGACTATCCCAAATACTGATCGGCAGTTGACTTACCTCATCATCATCATCATCATCACCAGCCTATAATAGTCCACTGCTGGACATAGGCCTCCCCTAATGAGCGCCATAGCTGGCATCATTATGTGGGGTTTATTGCCCATAATCCCCACGCTGGGCATGCGGGTTGGGGATCGCAGTTCGGTGTAGTTGTTCTGCAGAAGGCGCTGCTGCCTGCCCCCCGGTGTGTTTCCCTTAGTCGCCTCTTATGACACCCACGGGAAGAGATGGGGTGGTGAAATTCTATGCCGGCACGGCACCACACGGCACTTACCTAATAACAGCCAACTGATCTGCCACTTCGACCCCTCCCAGTCGACCCCGCAACAACGCCCTCGGCAGTCCACGGGACCCCGCCACGTCTAGCTTCACATACACCACGTCGTTCCGTGACGACATGTAGGAACCCCAGTCTACTAGGTACTCCTCTGTAACTTGCTGGCTCCCTGGCCTGCCGTCTCTGAAAGAAGAATTGATAAAATAAATAGGTCGCATAGGAACGATACGGGCGTGATTTGAGCCGCATTCACCCTGATGATTAAGGGATGAAACTTCAGCGTTCTTCCAACACATAGGTTAGGTCATAGTTAACAAGCATTCAAAATGAAATTATATAATGCTGGATGAGCCACAAGCCTCGGCTAGCCCCTTAGTTAATTAATAAAACAGATCCTAGATATTTTAGCAGTGATTCACATAAACAAAAAAAGAATCACTGCTAAAATATCTAGCTATGATTATTTACTTCAAACGTGTATAATGTATGTATATACAAGGAGGAGGTGAAAAGTGTGAGTGAAATTTGTTTATTACAATAGTTAATTCAGATCCCACATTATTTATTAGTTAATAAAATAAATCAATATCATAGATAACTATAAAAATGCTATAGTTTTCGATCAATAAGTACCATAAGTAAATTTAAATGATAGAGATGTACGTTCGAATAAGTAATTAATGTTTTGCAAGGTGTCAGTATTTCTTATTCTCGGCTCAACCCCACATGCGTAGCTTTCGCTCGATGTCTTCAAAGTCAAATTGGTCACGCAAGATTAGTTGTAATATCACTTGATTTGTTTTTGCACTGCAACTGTTGTAAATATATAAATTAAAACAACTTACACATGAACAAGCACTGGGAAGGCAGCGTCCCTCAACTCTTCTCGCCAGGACGGTGGGAGCAGCAGCTGGACCCTCGCCCTGGAGCCGCTGCCCAGTTGCACGTCGAACGACCGCCGCGTCGGCAGCGCGAGCTCGCGTAATCGTATAGATCTGAAAATAAAAGATACCTATAATAGTAAGTAAAAGAAACACGGACCTTAACAGACTAGTTTCTATCAGTGATCGAATCAGTACCTTCCTTCAACATCATCATCACCCTATGTTCAAGAAGTGGCCTATGTCCACTGCTGGACATAGGGCTCTCCTAATTATGTATCATTTGGGGGTTATTGCCACGCAGGGTTAGGAATCGCAGGTCGGTGGAGTTGTTCTGCGCGCTGCTGCCCACCCCCGGTGTGTCTCCCTTAATCGCCTCTTACGACACCCACGGGAAGAGTTGAGTAGTGAAATTTTATTCCGGCACCACACCAAACCTTCCTTACTTATTCATAAATTCCTCATCCAACAGGGAGTTATCGGTAGAGCTTACCTATAAGGCCTCGTGTCATATAAAATTCTTTCTAGCTTATGAGTCCTGGCATCGTGTAATCCAGCCAGCGGTGGTCCCGGCCCGCCGCATTCTAGGACATAGTGCGTTATGCCAACTCTAGGCTTCACGGGAGAGAACTTCGCTCTCCAAAAGGAGCAGTTCGCGTAATGCAGGCGTGCTGGCCACACCGCCAGCTCGCAGGTAAGGCAACGTGGCTCCTCCCTCTCAGCCCGAGCTCTCACGGAGTTGCTGCCGCCCCCGTAGCTTGGGTCCCGGACCACGTACACGTGCCTCTGACCCGGTCTATCTGCGCTACCTGTTAGAAAAAACAACACTGTAACATAGTTGATAGCTAAAACTCCACATTAGTCACCCACAAATAGCACACAAACCCAAAACCGATGCCCCAACGAACATGAAAGCGATTTTAGAATGACGAGGACAAGTTAGTCGGTCGGAATGTTCAGAAAATCACTCAACTGCAATCAATCTAAATACTTAATTTGATTAGCCTCCTTCACCATATCGGGATGTAGTTTACGTATAATCTTTTCTTTGTCTAACCCTTAAATAAAAAGTAAAAATAGTTGTTAATAGACATAGAGATAGCGTAATTACTGTTAGAAATGTGGTTATCGGCTTACCTAAATAATAAACTAAGTGGTTTTCCTGGTCCCAAGCCAGGACTTCAGTCACTTCAACTCTCCCATGGGACAGAACCGCTATTCGTTGTCGATTGACGTCCACGTGTTTGATATGGGTGTAGTACTGACCGCCGCCCTCTTGGACGGCTGCTAGTAGAAGAAACGCACTGCCGTCTTCAGAGTACACCGGTTTCTGATGCACTTCTAGCCATGGCTCGTCCGTTGCTTTTTCTGAATGCGTCTGGAAATTAAAACATTGAGGACTGAAGATTTTGAAATTAATATGAAGGTGTCGAATCTGCGTCATCTCTGTTTTTTCAATTGTAAATATCAATACTACTAATGTAATAATCAATGTTAATAAAGGTATTCCATTAAAAAAATATACAGCTAGTTCAATTGATCCATAATCAATTCCAGATAACAATTCCAGTCGGAAGCTTCATAAGTTATTAGAAAAAGAATTACAATTATAAAAACTCGAAAAAAAAAACATTTTACTATAACACGATCAACCTTAGAATATTTTACCTCAGTACAGGTCCAGTTAGGCGCATGACAGCTACTGTAGACCGTAAGGTTCTGAGCACGGTTCATCCAAACTGAACCTACATGGGAGTTGTCTTGACCCACCCATTGGGCTGATATGAGGTAATATTCCCTGAAAAAAAATGCGATGTAAGACAGTAAATTCTTGTTTGTGTTTTGTGATCGAGATGCGGTCGATAAAGAAACCGATGCTAGCAACGTAACGTAGCAGAAAACAATGGAGGGTAGATCGGTATTCTGTTAAGAACATCTAATTCACAGTGACTACAGAAACTGTGCCGAAATATTGGAAAACTCAACACTCAATAATCTCACTATAAAGAATTTTGAATACAAGGTATTAGAATCAAAGAGACATAAAACTTATACATACATTCCGTCTAGAGTACTCGGCGGCTTCACTTCCCATTTCTGCGGCATATACGTAGAGTTTTCAACCTTCACTATCCATAACTTCACTTTGGGTATCGAGCTACCAGGCTGCAAGGAAAATACAAGAGATAAAATCCGAGTTAAAACAAAGACGTATCTCCATAAAAGTTTACGGCTCCGTCAAGATTGTTACGAGTATTTCAATAACGCTTCTTGTTACTCGGAGCGATGAACAAAATACACTGTTGCATCTATTTTAGTTCCGCTTTATAACAAGTCAGCGTATTTTACAGTCGCTGGTTTGCTTAAAAATTTAATCTTCTGCAAACAAAGTAGTTTATCATCCTCTAACTTTTGAATGGTGTCTTTATGTTTTACTAGATGCTGCCTCCGGCTTTGCACGCAATCTACAACTAGGCTGTGATACAATTTACGTCTCTGCCCAACATTAAGAGCCGTTCAGCGAAGTGAGGCAGGCGGAGATACTTTCGAATTTCTATGATTAGTTTGGAATCAATGATATCCACTCAATCTGTAGTACCATTTATGCTTTATATTATGTTTTATGCTTTGCCTCATGGGATAGTGTTTTGTTTTACTGACAAATTTTATTACTGCTCTATTGTTTGTCACAACGTTCGGTCACACGTTGCTTCTACTATTTCATAGACATGATAATTTGACTGTTTTGGAAGAACTAAAATAGACTTAAAACTTAATATTTATAGTTTTTTTATATTTTGCGGTACAAATAGCTCCACCGGAATATTTTCCTTATGGTTCTATATCTGGATCATTTTCTAAAGATACAATGGTAAAATAATTATCAAAATCGGTCCCCAATAGACTGAGAAATCAGCGATCTTGTATAAAAAATCACAATTCAACCACTTAATAACAATACTCTACTACGCTGAACATAGAACCTCCTTTTTAAAAGTCACAAAAAATCGTCTCACCGTGGGATATCGAATAGTGACATGGTCAGGGAAGACGGTGTGCATAGTGTTGTTGATAGCGGGCATCAGAAAGCCAGTCCTGGTCGCGCCCGCTCCGCCGATGCCCTCCGAGATGCGAGGGAACTTCAGCTCCGAGACAGCTGAGTCGTCATACTGCACGTACAACACGAGGGTGCCGTCAGGGGAGCCCCATGTTGCTGATGATGTCTTTGTCACCTCCTCTGTTGGACAGATTTGAATACTTTTGAAGCTGGATAGATGGATAAATTAGTTATTTATTTACAACTAGCAGCCCGCCCCGGCTTCGCACGGGTATTTTAAAGAATTTTAAGTTCTTACACTGTGTGTGTAAGAACGTTAGATAAGGTACTTTATTATTGAAGTTTTCAGTATCACTAACTTTAAAATATTCTATATCCTATGATTATCATTCTAATGATGATTCTTTTTCCAAAAAGGTCTAGTAGTTTCAGAACATATTCAATTCAAACCACAAACAAACAATAAAATCTTTCCTTTTAAAAATTGTACGTTTACCTCCTTTACTTATATAAAGACTTTTCTCTCGCACCGCTATATCGCCTACATCGCAGGGTTCCAATCTTGAAGTTTATAAATTTTTTGACATTGAGTTTCCTCTCGCACCCCAGTAACGAATTGTGATGTCTATGACAATCCATAACTGACACTGGCGGAGTCGTCGTAGCAAAAGCGGTGCCATAAAAAAAGAAGTTGAAGTTGAGTCACAGCAAAAGCGAGCAGCGCAAAAAAAGAAAAAAAAGAAGTTGATGTATAGCGCTATGGTTTTGTTATTGAAGTTTTTATAGGGATCTCTAACTTTTTTGAAAATATTTTATAGCCTATGTTCATCCCGGAAATTTTAGAATTCTTATGGTGGAAGAATTTTTCAAATTGGTCCAGTAGTTTCGGAGCCTATTCAATTCAAACAAACAAACAAACATACAAACAATCAAATCTTTCCTCTTTATAATATTAGTATAGATAGGTCGACAGAGTATATAATAGACTAGCGGTCCGGCAAGGCTTTGCAGGGGTATTTGATATATAACAACCCAAATGAGTTATATTCAGGTTTTTTTAACAAATTCACCAAAGCATTCAATTCAATTTTCACACCCAAATCGATCATTGTCTCAGAAAAGCTTAACTTTAGTGAGTGGGCAACAGTGGGTATTCATAAGAGTAGACAAAAGTTGTATGAACTGTATAGTGAAAAACAATACAATTTTAGCCAGGAATTCAAAGATAAAGTTAAAAATTATTCAAAAATATTTAGAAAAGTTTGCCAAATAGCAAAATCAAATTATATTAGCTCTAAAATTAGAAATAGTGACAATGTAATAAAATCTACTTGGAAAATAATAAATAGTGAGACTGGAAAGGTCAGTACTTATGTTAATGATTATAATTTAAAGATTAATGATTGCTCAATCAAAACTGACGTTGAAGTAGCCCAAGCATTTGAAAACTTTTTTACTGACATTCCAATTTCTACTACAAAGAGCTTAGACTCATCTCAAGTTATCGCTGAGTCATTATTGATAGAAAATGTACCCAAATGCGAAATTAAATTTAATTTCAACTTTGTTAATGAAAATGATATTAAGAAAGCCTTTAAACTATTAAATATAAAGAAAACTGCAGATCTCTGGGGCATTTCCGTTAGAATTATTAAACCATTGATTGACACAATTGCACCAGATCTAGCTTTTATATTTAATGAATCCATTGATTGTGGCATATTTCCTGATCTAATGAAGCATAGTAAAATCATACCATTGTTTAAATCGGGTAGTAGGTCTGACCCCACTAACTTTAGACCAATATCAGTATTGCCGACATTCAGCAAGATTTTTGAAAAGCTAATTTTACATCAATTGCTTATGCATTTCAATGGCAATGGCCTACTGCATGGTAAGCAATTCGGGTTTACTCGCGGTAGGTCAACTACTGATGCCGGTGTAGAGTTGGTATCGCATATATTTGATGCTTGGGAGAAGTCGCAAGATGCTTTAGGCGTTTTTTGCGACTTGTCAAAAGCATTTGACTGTGTACATCATGAAACATTAATCAGGAAACTGCATCATTATGGAATAAAAGACAACTCTTTGGATCTTCTTACTTCATACTTGTGTGGCAGGATACAAAGAGTTGACATTAATGGGGAACGGTCTTCGGGATCTGTAGTTACAATGGGTGTACCGCAGGGGTCTATCCTCGGTCCTTTCCTATTTCTAGTTTATATTAACGACCTGCCTCATCTCGTTAAGAATAACCACGAGATTGTATTGTTTGCTGATGATACTTCACTAATTTTCAAAATGAAACGACAAAACATAAATTTTGACGATGTGAATAATGCAATCTCAAAAGTAGTCAATTGGTTTAGTGCCAATAATCTTTTGCTAAACGAAAACAAAACGAAATGTATTAGATTTATTCTACCTAATGTAAAACAAGTAAAGGCCAATGTAAAGGTAAAAGAGGAATCGTTAGAAATAGTAAAAAGTACTGTATTCTTAGGAATAACCTTAGATAATAAACTTCAATGGGGCCCACACATAGATAAGCTATCGAAGAGACTTAGTTCTGCAGCGTATGCAGTCAAAAAAATCCGTCATCTTACAGACGTTGATACTTCTAGACTAGTCTATTTCAGCTACTTCCATAGTATTATGTCATATGGCATACTGCTGTGGGGGAACGCTGCAGATATTAACACCATATTTGTGCTGCAGAAGAGGGCTGTTCGTGCAATCTATAATATGGGTCCCAGAGAATCCTTGCGTGAAAAATTCAAAGAAATAAACATAATGACAGTAACATGTCAGTATATTTATGAAAATTTGATGTACACTCATAAAAATATCAATAAGTTCATTAAAAATAGCGATATACATAATGTTAATACTAGAAATAAGAACAAACTCGCTGTGCCCACTACTAGGCTACACAAAATTAATGTGTCTTTCAAAGGGCAATGTATACGCTTCTACAACAGAACTCCAAGTGAGTTGCAAAAATTATCTATAAATAAATTTAAACGGATTGTTAAAACTGTTCTTTGCAAAAAGGCTTACTATAAAGTATCAGATTATCTAGATGACAAAAAAGTTTGGGACGAGTTTTGCTCCAACTCGAAAACTAACAAGCTAACAAGGTAAAAAAGGTTTCTTGTTCGCTTCTTTACTTTACCTTAAAAAGATTGAAGTGAACAATTAATCAAAGTGATCACTTTATTTCCCAGTATTACTAATGTAATTTGTGTTTTGTGACGTGTCCAAGAGTCCTGTAAGGTCTAAAGGAAATAAAGCACTTTGATTTTGATTTTGATTTAATAAAAATGGAATTTTTCTATAGCCTATGTTCATCAAGGAAAATTAAGGATTCTAATGGTAAAAGAATTGTTCAAATCGGTCCAGTAATTTCGGAGCCTATTCAATTCAAACAAAGAATCAAATCTTTCCTCTTTATAATATTAGTATAGATATAAGTAGATAACAAAATATAAGAATATAAATTTACTTGAACCCAGTACATAAGACACATTTATTATAAGACATATAGGAACAAAAAAACAGGAAACTGAAAAGAGTACCTACTTATAAGGTAATAACAAAACACAAAAGAAAAACAAAACGTCCAAACAGGTCCCAATCTCAGCACAACATTATGCCTCTTTCAAGCCGAAGCTAGTAGCGGCACACTGGTTTTCAAACTTTGTTGAGGGTGACGATTGTCATTAGTATTCCCTAGTACATACACATACACAATCTCTGATTTCTTTGGGGCTACAAGATGCTGTGTTACTTATTTTTTTTTCTTTTCTTTTATAGCATTAACCACTAAAGCCAGTAAAGTTTCATTTATTAAACTTACCTTGATATAACCAATCGGAAACTCCATTGTAGACCCGGCCCGGCACAGCGTCATACGTAAGCTGCAGAAGCTGCGCCCTCCTCGCTGGCGGACCCGGCAAAGCAAGCACCTCGTTGTCCGCGACCAACAACAGTGACCCGTTCGTCCCGAGCCAGGAGGCGTGCTGCCAGTCCCAACTCCTTTGCCCTTCCCCGAAGAGCGGTATGTGGTGGCTAGACAGAAGTTCACTATGAGGGAAAACATCAAAAGAAAACATAACTATACAATGCATGCACAGCGTTCATAAAAACTTTTAAAGACCCAACAACATTCTGCAAAAGCCACAGCAAACTAGCGAGAAACTTATATACTTTAGAACAAACTACTTAGGTATTAGAAGTTTCTCTTCTTCGTAGTGCAGTATGTTTCGGTGTTCGCCGAAGTATGAGGAGCACTCGGCCTCGCAGACTTCTGCCGCATTAGAATTCAGCTCACAAAAATATCAAATAAATTGAGAATCGCATTCACGTTTCTTAGTATCACCAAATCGTCAAATCGATTTCTTCACCTTCGAAACGACAGGGGTATTGTAAAGGTGCCTCCGATTAAGGAAAACAACCTTGTTGCCAAATAACTCTTTAAAATTGACTTTTCCTCGATCATTTCCTCGGAGATAAAACGCTCTCGTAACATTGTTTACCCGGAATTGTTAAGAAAGTATATAAAATTATTTTGAGAAACACGTGGAAGGAAAACCAAAAGCCAAGGTGACTCGTAAAATATAAAGTAAAATGTCTGTAAAAATAATGTAGCATTGTAAAGATCAAGATCATAACATGCAAAACGTTATCATTAAAGTGATGTGAGATTTTAAAACATTCCGAACAATATAAAATTCATTAAACGGAGATGATATCAGCATTCCTTCGGGAGCGAAATAAATTTGTAAGGGAAACGAATTGAGATCATGCAGACATTTGATATTTTCTGAGCAGGAAGTGTATTCCCCACACGTTATACGTAGCGATATATATGTATCAATAAGTACAATTCCATAAATCGGCTTCACGTTTTCAATTACCAGACTTCTTGAGAAATATTCTGCATCGATAGGTAAGAACCAAAACCACTACCAAGAAGGGCTTTGATATCATCAAAGAAGCTGTATTCTCCGACGAAAGTGCGGTGAGTGAAAAACCAATTTAGGGCCGAGAGATTCAATTTACAATAGGAAATGTAATTATGGAAACCTCGCGCCTTTTACTATGACCTTTACGTTGCTCAAGCGTCAAATATCAAAAGCGACTCACTCGTTTGTGACGTCATAAACGGTGTAGGTCGCCGTGAAAGTCCGTTGATACACCTGTAAAATAATTAAACTTTAGATCCTCCTTGCACCGAAGTTACAAGCCTATTGTTTGATAAAAAAACCCATTAAAAGTTGAAGCGAACAATAGATATTAGATACGTACCTCCTTGATATTGTGCTGAAATAGCACGTAGCGCAAATTCGGGGAGCACTGATACCCGCGAACATTTAGCTGCCTCTGTAATCAAAAAGTTTTCGTTTAGAAACTGAATTGCCTTTCTACAGTTTCCGTCTAAGGTCCAATTTCATTGTTTGTCGCCAAAACGAAGTTCATCTTGATCAAGTTCAAATTCTTAATACGTTTTGTATGATATGGCAGCTCTTGAAATCGATTTATTGAACCGGATCAACTTCATGTCGGTAAAATGAGCTGAAATCGTTTACATATACATATGTAGTACTAAACTGAGTTTATCATAAATAGACTGCGTTCAAGTGCAACGGGGCATAAGAATGGAAAAAGGACCTAAAGATCTACCTGTGTACCTATCTTTAGTTCGAGAGAATAGCGCTGATAGATTATATGAATTTAATTCACATTTAATAGACAGCGATTTATTAGAGTGGAAGTTGTGGTCTAATATGAACAAGTTTAATGTCCAGACTGCTTTGCGGTGTCTCTCGATGTGAGAATTTATTCTAAGCAGAAATGGCCGTGTGGTGCCGGCCATAGAATGGCCGTGTGGTGCCGGCCATAGAATTTCACCACCCCAACTCTTCCCGTGGGTGTCGTAAGAGGCGACTAAGGGAAACACACACCGGGGGGCGGGCAGCAGCGCCCTCTGCAGAACTACTCCACTGAACTGCGATCCCCAACCCGCATGCCCAGCGTGGGGATTATGGGCAATATCCCCCAATGATAAGAACCGCCACAAAATGGCCCCCAGTTCCCGGCCGCCTCGCTATTCCTGGCCATGGTAGCGGCCACGGTAACGGCGGGGCAGGGGGTGCTAGGAATCTCCGGGCTACATTAGGCTACCACACCCCACACAAACTGACCCTGGCAACGTTTAACGGACGCACTCTGAGGCTTGATCACCATCTAGCGCAGTTGGAAGTGGAGCTAGAGAACATTAAATGGCATGTTCTAGGGTTATGTGAAGTCCGTAGAGAGGGGGAGGACACTGTAACCTTAGACTCAGGCCATCTTCTCTACTTTCGCGAGGGTGATAAAACATCCCAGGGTGGCGTAGGTTTCCTCGTCAATAGGGCCCTCTCTAACAACGTCGAAGAAATCTCCAGTGTGTCGACCAGGGTAGCGTACCTGATCCTTCGGCTGTCTAAGCGCTACAGCTTGAAGGTCATTCAGGTCTACGCACCGACCTCGGCACACTCGGATGATGAAGTGGAGGATATGTACGAAGACATATCCAAAGCCTTACATCACACCACCAAGGCTCACTTCAACGTTGTTATGGGGGACTTTAACGGCAAGGTGGGAACCCAGACTGGCAACGAATCCCGGATAGGCCCGCATGGTTTTGGTGTTCGAAATCACAGGGGACAAATGCTTGTCAACTTCCTTGAGAAAGAGGGGCTGTTCTTAATGAACTCTTTCTTTAAGAAACAGCCCCAAAGGAAGTGGACATGGCGGAGTCCCGATTCTGTGACAAAAAATGAGATCGACTTCATCATGACGGATAGCAAGCATATATTCAGAGATGTCTCAGTGATCAACAGGGTCAATACCGGATCTGATCACCGACTCCTTCGAGGCTCTCTGAATATCAATCTGAAGCTTGAAAGGAACCGTCTGATGAAGTCCACGCTCCGACCGAACCCAATCAGAATCATGGCGGGCACCGAGAAGTTTCAGCAGCTTCTCGGGGATAGATTCGCTGCCTTGGAACCCACTGATGACGCTGACGAGACCCTACACAATCTGGTCGAAACTTTGAGGGACGAGGGCATCAAGTTTTGCAAAAAGCAGCGTACTGGTAAGAAGTCCAAACTCTCGGATGAGACTCTTGGGCTGATGACAAAAAGACGGGAAACCACCCAAGCGACTTCGTCGGAAAGGTCAGACCTGAACAAGCGAATTGCGAAGATGGTACGGCGCGACCTTCGGAGCTCCAATACACGCCTCATTGCAGAGGCGATAGAGCGAAACCGAGGGTCCAAAGTATTCACTCAGCAGCTTGGCAGGAGCCACCTGACGAAGCTTAAAACGCACGACGGAAGGACCGTATTGTCGAAGCCGGAGATATCGGCCGAGATAGAGGACTTTTATGGCCGTTTATACGCTGCTCATGCTCCCCGTTCCCAACGAGACGGCCACGATTCTAGAGCCACCTTGATACGCCACTATACCGACGAACTGCCAGACATCAGTCAAGACGAGATCGTGTTAGCTCTAAGGCAGCTTAAAAATGGAAAAGCCCCCGGTGAGGACGGAATTACATCAGAGCTTTTGAAAGCTGGAGGATACCCTGTTATACAGGAGTTACAGAGCCTCTTCAACGCCGTCCTTCACAGTGGGAGAACTCCAAAGGCGTGGAGTGGGAGTTTGGTGGTGCTCTTTTTTAAGAAGGGAGATAAAACCCTTCTTAAAAATTATAGACCCATCTCGCTCCTAAGTCACGTCTATAAGCTTTTCTCACGAGTTATATCGAACCGTCTCGCCAGGAGACTCGACGAGTTTCAGCCACCGGAGCAGGCTGGGTTTCGCGGAGGATATGGTACCATAGACCACATTCACACAGTGAGGCAGATTATACAGAAGTCCGAAGAGTATAATCAGCCCCTGTGTCTGGCTTTTGTGGACTATGAGAAGGCCTTTGACTCCGTTGAAACCTGGGCTGTTCTACAATCCTTACAGCGATGCCAAGTAGAC
The DNA here is from genome assembly GCA_963931895.1 of Eupithecia pulchellata. Taxonomy (NCBI): domain Eukaryota; kingdom Metazoa; phylum Arthropoda; class Insecta; order Lepidoptera; family Geometridae; genus Eupithecia; species Eupithecia pulchellata. Next base: position 9,911,199 of record OZ007525.1, read on the forward strand.
TATCGTTATATCGAGGTGCTGAGATGTCTTTACGAAGCCGCCACTATGAGTGTCCGAGTACAGGACCAACAGACTAAACCAATCCAACTGCGCAGAGGAGTGAGGCAGGGGGATGTCATATCCCCGAAACTGTTCACGAGCGCGTTGGAAGACATGTTTAAGACGCTGGACTGGAAAGACAAGGGCATCAACATAAACGGCGACTACATCTCACACCTGCGATTCGCTGATGACATAGTTTTAATGGCGGAGTCGCTAGAGGAGCTGAACCGGATGCTGGACAGTCTAGCTTCAGCCTCCCGATGTATCGGTCTTGGCATGAATTTGGATAAAACCAAAATCATGATCAATGGCCACATTGATCCAAGACCGGTGATCGTACATGGCCACCTCCTCGAAATTGTTTCTGAGTACACTTACCTCGGGCAGATTTTGCAGTTGGGTAAAAACAATTTCGAGAAGGAAGCCAAGAGGAGGATCCAGCTAGGCTGGGCAGCGTTCGGAAAACTACGTCGAGTCTTCTCGTCATCCATACCGCAATGTTTGAAAACGAAAGTTTTTAATCAGTGCGTCCTACCAGTTATGACCTACGGAGCTGAGACGTGGACACTCACGATAGGGTTGGTCCACCAGTTCAAAGTCGCTCAGCGAGCTATGGAAAGAGCTATGCTCGGAGTTTCTCTGAAGGATAGAATTCGTAACGAATACATCCGACAGAGAACTAAAGTCATCGACATAGCTCAGAGAATTAGCAAACTGAAGTGGCAGTGGGCCGGCCATATATCGCGAAGAACCGATAACCGCTGGGGTAAACGTGTTCTTGAGTGGAGACCGCGACTCGGTAAACGTAGTGTAGGACGCCCTCCGGCCAGGTGGGATGACGATCTGCGAAAGACTGCTGGCAGATGCTGGATGCGACAAGCCGAAGACAGGGCGCTATGGCGCTCATTAGGGGAGGCCTATGTCCAACAGTGGACTAACATAGGCTGATGATGATGAGAAATGAAAACTTTTTAACGACTGGTTGTTCAAGTGTCTACAGATTCATCTCTATCGAAAGTAAAATGGTTGAAATTCGTAGGTACTTTCGAATTTCATCTTCGGAAGTCGCATAATAATACCATTATGGAGAATCGGGGATGCTGTCATAAATTTTATAGTAAAGAGCGCTGGTAAGAGCAACCGCGCTTTCGTGTGGGTACGAAAATGTATTTCCCGTCTTAGGGTCGGATACTTTAGTCTGTGTCTTTAGGGACTTTGGGGGAATATTTGATTTCGTTGACTTACTTTCTACTTACGCTTATGTTTTTACAGAAGTCTTTCAGATTCTTTCTACACACGAAAGATCTACATTATATAATCAGTGATATGTCATGAAAATGGACTAACTTTTATGTATTTACTGGTCTGATTTATATAACATATTGACTTGTCTTTTATGTAATAGCTTATAATATTTTAGCTTATTAAATTAAATTCGAAATCTGACACAATTAAAATTGCCTAGCCTCGGAAAACCGTCAGCCTAGTTATTTATATGTATAATGGACTGGATTGAATTCTCGACAAAAATAGTTAACAGTGAGAAATCATATTGAGTAAATATAAGAATTAAATAATATCGCAAAAATATTTCGATTTCGGCGACCTTCCCTCAGTACGGCAGTTGCCGTAATGGGGGAAGGTCGTGGATTCAAGTCCAATTTTTGAGATATTGTTTAATTTCTTAGAAAACTCTGAGTGCCAGGGGCATACACACTAATAAGACAAAATAAACATTAATATCTATGTCTCAAAATAGAACACTTTTCATCATCATCAACCTATAATAGTCCACTGCTGGACGTAAGGCCTCCCTTAATGAGCGCCATAGATAGCATTATTTATCATTACACGTTTATGATTGGTTAATTAAAGTTTAGACAGAGACTTACTAGAGTATGATTGGTGACTAGAACAGTAAGTGTGTTGTTGAAAGTGTTGAAGGCGAACAGTCCGCCGTCGTCCGCCTGGTAGATGATCTGGTACGGGCTGACCCAGGTGGTCGGCAGACGGTCTACCGTCAGATCCCCTCGCAGGAACTCGTCCAGGCGCATACGCCGCCCCGACCAGTACAGTAATTCGTCTACATAACTGGAAAGGGAAAGAAGTTAGATGTCGCCTCCAGCTAAAATGATTTCTTTAATCGATGACATCTCGGTAATATGCTGGTGCGATCTTTTATTTTAGAAGTGAAAGCGGTGACGTCACAAATCTGTCAGCACAACCGAAAACAAAAGACGGTCGCACGCTTCATTTTCCTTTACAATGAGTTTACAATAGAGGATGATGCACGCTATTTGTAGCCCTCGCCTCTAAAATTAATACTCATAGAGGGCCTCTGTGCTGTAAGCGAGCCCATGCATGCCCCATGCATGCCAAGATCATGCAAATAAGTTACAAAAATAAACGTAACAAATCCAGATATTTTATATTTGATAAATTCACAAA
>OZ007525.1:9913888-9960878 GCA_963931895.1 Eupithecia pulchellata
ACACTTCATTATCATCATTATACGCAGCAATAGAATTAGACAAATCATGGGCTAGAAGAGAGAAAGAAAGAAAAAAAAAATTCAAATAATGTTTTTTTAAGTACTCAGTAAAATGATAAATCAATGTAATATAATAAACAATATATTACATTTACATTTGGAAGCAAAGCTTAAACAACAGCAGTGATCTCGATTATACCGTTGTGTCGAGAAACTATACATACGAAGAGGCTGAATTTAGGCACAAGCATTTGAAATTAAAAATCAAAAATTATAAAATGATTGCAACAAAGGTCAAAAAAAATAATTTTGGTCATCTTGAAGACGTCAAAATCATATTATGATACATATTATGTATAAAACCACACATAAAATATTAATTAGTTAAGATTAGAGTAAGTTTAGGATTATTATATAAGCATTCTCATATTAAGTGAACCCTGTTCTTTTGAGAAATAAATGTCTTTAAACTGAAAATCCAAAAAGATGAAGATTATTGTTAGGCTAGACAATATTTGACTGAATTTATTGAGTGAACAAGGCTGATTATATCAATAAGTATATTTATTTTACGTATCTACGTTTTTCTCTATTTTCTATTATATAATGTAATATACCTACACGTCTTTACTGGTCAGCCATTTTATTTCAAGTAGGTTTACATTAAAATAGCCATATTCATCATCATTTCCGCTTCTAATATACGCCCACTACCTACTGCTGGACATAGGCCTTCCCGTTCTAAATTCTCTAAGGCCTTCCCTAATAAGCGCCATATATCCCTTCAGCTTTACCCTTAATTTTACTTAATTCTTATATTATCACATTAGAGTATAGTACAGCGCAAGAAGAAGAAACGTCCACACAGACATCACATCACAACATGTATAAGTTGTTGACGGGCCTGGGCTTACACTCCGCTTATATAATCTTTGTTAACAAGCTCGTCTAGTGCAAAAATAAGAGGTAAATGAGTTACCTACCTACTCATCCATTACCTACTAGGACGTAAGACGTAACCTAAAAATATTCACGACAACAATGTGGCTACGATGGTACGCCTTTGTAGCGTGCTACGGCGTAGCTAAGGATTCATAATTCTTCTACTTCTTTTATTTCTCATTTAATTTATGATAGCGTAAAGAATATCAAATACATGTTACTCTCTCTAATAACATCCTAGTGTACAATTTAGGACCCAGAAATTATCAATAAAATATATTAGACGGAAGGTAAATTCTAAATTTTTTTTTATATTAACGTAGATGTATACACAGTTGATGGGCTTAAAATAAACATATTTGATAAACTCGTATCCTTTACCTTTTTTTATTATTTTTCCTCGTTCAAACACGAAATGTGAACGAAAGAGCCGAAATATTCTTTGTTTCGGCTCTTTCATTCATTCAAACGCGTTGACTGGATTTTCAATGGTTCTCTGGCAAAAGGGGAACGTATTGAAACAGTGAACCTCGCTATGCGTTCCGCGGTTGGCTTACAAAACCAATAAACCGCTGTGCGGTGTTTTGACCGACTAAAAGTTGGATCTCATTTTGCTTTCATGTAACATTTCGTAGAAGGCGTAGCGTGCTACGGTACTACGAGATACCGTGCTACGAGTTTGCTACAACTCTTGTTAGGATTAGGTGAAGGTGTTCCAACAACTTTCTTGTTAGGATTAGGAGAAGGTATTGCAACAACTTTGGGCAAGTAGTCGTCTTACATTTATTTATTTATTACCGACTAAAGAACCTCTTGAGTACGTAGTCTTCGTCTTGATTAGGTTTTCTTTAGCCGTGTGGTGCCGGCATAGAATTTCACCACCCCAAATCTTTCCGTGGGTGTCGTAAGAGGCGACTAAGGTACAAACAGCGGGGGGCGGGCAGAAGCGCCCTCTGCAGAACAACTCAACCGAACTTCGATCCCAACCCGCATGCCCAGCGTGGGGATTATGGGCAATAATCCCCAAATGATAAATAATACCATCTGTGGTGCTCATTAGGAGAAGCCTATCTCCAGCGGTGGACTATTATAGACTGATGGTGTGATGTCAGGTTATTGTGTGTTAATAGGTACCTGTCATTTCTCTGTCAATAGAAGAAGATAGTGTATAGCAAAAAGCAATGCTTGTTAGTAGACTATCTATACTAATATTATAAAGAGGAAAGATTTGATTGTTTGTTTGAATTGAATAGGCTCCGAAACTACTGGACCGAGTTAAAAAATTCTTTCACCATTAGAATCCTTAATTTTCCGTGATGAACATAGGCTATATAATATTTCCAAAAAAGTTAGGGATCCGCATGAAAAATTCAATAATTGAACCGTGGGCTGTATATTCAACCTCTTTTTCTATTATGGCGCGTCAGAATAGAAAAAGAGGTTGTATAGCGCACGGTGCTTGCTTTTTCTCAACGGCCAGTGTCAGTTTTGGAATGTCGAGTCAATGTCAAAAACCCCAATGCTGTTAAAAAAAGTAAAGATCCGTATGAAAACTGTGAAACCCATCGTTTTAGTGTGTATTTTTGTTTAATACCCGTGCGAAGCCGGGGCGGGCCGCTAGTCATGAATAAGGGGATTTATGTGTTAGCTAACTACGTTCGTTGTGTTTTCCGTATATGATATAAACATATCTATATAACACCTCCGTCATATTTGTGGGTAGATGGTGCTGTGTGGGTGGCTAAAAATTAATTATTTATGTATTTAAACTTATAGGCGTAGGTAGTATTCATAAATTGGGTTACAATCCTATTAGTGAAATTTTATAACGAGAGAAACGAATTCTTCTGCCTATCATTTATTGTGTAAATTAAAAGTATCGTTTGATTGCAGATTTATGCAAAAAGATTAATTTGTTAATTGTTTTTTCTGGAGCACTGGATATACAAAACGTATTTGGAGATGAGCCAGCTCGGTAGAATCATACTAGTTTATACGTGCGAGTGGATCCTATCGACGCCAACTTTACTACTCCGTAAAGTTATTCCAGCAGCTCTTTCTGATTTTTTAGATTGGTGCCATTTTTATTGCGTAAATATTCAGATTTTTTGTCTTTATTTAAGTCCTCATGCGCATAGTAAGCACTACAATGCAAAGTGATACTACTTTTAGCTTCATATTTTCTTCGTGTAGTTTTTTCTTGCCAAAAGTTCTGATGGTTGGTGATTCCATCATTCAGATCTACTACTAAGTGCTTATAATGACAATGGATACGCTTCTACAATAAAACTCGAAGTTGGTTGCCATATATGTAAATAAATTTAAATAGATTGTCAAACATCTATAAACAGCTTCCTAGGTTTAATATATCAGATAATCTACTAGACGATAAAAAGGTTTGGGATGAGTTTTGCTCCAACTCAAAAAGTAACAAACTAAAAAGGTAACAGGCTTTTGTTACTTTAAAAAGATTCAAGTGACCAGAAAATATAAGTGAAAATCAACTTATTACTTCTCACTTCACCTACGGTTTAAAGGAAATAAAACACTTTGATAATTGTTGACTATGGTTGACGGAGCTGATGAGTATACCTACATTACATAGGAGGGCAGGGATGTACCCTTATTCCATCTAACTTGTAGAAGCTATATCCATTTATTTATATACCATACCTATATAGTACTTAATTTCAAATACAGAAATAGGATGTCATTAATTTCAAATACCATTACAAACCACAAAAGTTTTAACCCTTTTTATCTTGTTATGCAGCCAGAAATGTGCCTTTTACTAAAACAAACCACGTTTTATCGTTGACAAGGAATGCGAAAACTGCAACATTTTCAAGGATTCTCCCCACGTAAGTTAGCTGAGGTAAAATAATTTAAGAATAAAATGCAACCAAATAAATACTTGAGTAACATTCCAGAGACATCTTTTGAAATGTTTTACAAGTTTTGGTTATATCTTTTTCTTTATTCTGATCATTTCTTATGTGACATTTCTTATATGACCTTCTGTGATTAAAAAATAAAAGGCTGTTTCCTTTTACTATAATATCTTCAATATTTCTAGTACTAGATTTTCGACTAGTCGGGTACTTGATTTTGTGGTGCAGTTGGTTAGCACGTTCTATACCGAGGAGAAAGATCGCGGTGCATCCTGCTGAAATCGAATATTTTTGGAATATTATTCAATTTCTTAGATTCCGCTGAGTACCGGCTTATGCACTAAAATAACAAAAATATCTTTCTACATAGAGTACATGCTCTCCATGTCTCAAAGCCCTGTACAATGTTTGGATAGCGTGCCCCCAACTATAACATCCTTTCGCGCCGGTATAGTTTAAAACTATACCGTAAAGAAAAAGAAGACCGCAGGCTTAGATTAATGGCTTGCCAGCGTGTTGAGAGCCAAGAAAAGTGGCCACTGGCGCCGATTCCGACATTAACCACGTTTCTTATAATTATCCCCCGGCAATATATCCTTAACGGTCCCAACGCGGCTTGGATACAAAAACCGTGACCTGCATTGCAGATGTATTCATCATAGTGTTTATTATAAGGTGTGTATGTAAATGAAGTTATAATCTAAGCTAAAAGTAAAATAATTTAGGGTTGTCGCAAAGGAAATGGAATAGTGCTTGCTGCGGCCTGCGTTGAGACTGCGGCACTCCACCTGGAGTGCTAGATTGTGGAGATTTATAGCCCTAATTAACTGAGCAGGATTTATAGCCGACTCTGTGTGAAGATCGACAAGTAGGTCGTTATCAACGGAGTGCTTTTAGCTTAGGTTATTTAGATGAATGTGCGATTCCGTTGTGGTCGAACGGGTCGGGAAGTTTCTGTGAAAATATGGTGGGAATGTGAACTGTTTCCGATTTTCAAATTGTATTTGTATTTTATTTGTAAATAAAGTAGAAAGAGATTGGCTGGCAGACCGCCAGTCTTTAATTCAATTTGTTTGAGCCTAAAGTCACAGTTTGTTAGAATATTTTTACGGCGCCATAAAACGATCTAAACGTTTTAGCAGCAAGCTCCACTATATTCATGAAATGGTATTTAAAAACACCTTTGTTAATAGTCTTTGTGTTTGTGCTGTCTTGTGTTAAGTTCCGGAAAGAAAAAGTTTCGCAAAATTATTTACCTGAGAAGCACTTCTGCCTAAAATAGAACCTTCTCCTTTAGTATTTTGTAAAAATATTTGAAAGTAATTTGCAAAGCTTAAACTAATTGCGATCAAACTTTGATGACTGTTCTCAAAAAATAACCCCTGCGAACCCCTGACTCGTGGAGACTTTTCTAATTTAATTAATTTATTGCAAAATTATCTGACCGACCTTTTTTTTTAAATCTGTTATTTCTAAAATATTAAAATCGTCTCTCTTCCTTTAGCAGGCGATTTATCCATCCTTCAGCCAGTCATCGATCTTTCTCAATTTGTGAAAGAGCGGAGTTCACTCCACGATGCTATCGCAGTACCAATTTCAGGGAGTAGCCGTGAAAAGCATTGGAAAACCGCGAGATGAAGGAAAACTGTGAAAAATACACCCTTTCAATTCACTATGTTCACTTTGAAGCGATGAACTGAGGTTAATTGATAGTTAGAATCTACCTGCGTTTAACTTACTACGGAATCATGTAAAAGATTTATATTTTATAAAAAATATTAGTAATTAGCTAATTACTCGCTCTACACAAGCTTGTATAGAGCTTGCAGTCGTCCATATCAGTCATCTAGTACCCATAATACAAACACTGCTTAGCTTGGGGCTAGATGATGCTGTGTGGATTGTCCAGCATTATTTATTAGGTACCTCAGGCATCATCATAATATTTCCCCGGATTGGCCGAAAATATCATTTACATGTACTTGGAATAGAGAATCAATTAAACCTGAGACATCTATTTGAAGTTTCGTCCCGATAAATCTTTCCGTTGTAATCAGAGCTTGTAATATCCGGTAGGTTCAGTTCCGAACCAGAGCTTTGCCTTGCTATAAATCTAAACCCTGCTTGACATTTCAATTCACCTTGTATTGCAAGGGCCACGCTGCCACTGACTTATGTCCATACATATGTAGAGAAAATGGATTACCGTTACCGCACTAGAATATATAGGGGTCGTTTATTAATAACGTGATATGTTTTAGCAGCTTTCTTAATAATCATAATATATCATTTATTTCAGGCAACATTTCTTAAGTACAAGATGTCAATACCTAAAACTACGGGCCAAATAAAATAAATTACTCTCATATTCTACCATACATAAAATAAATCAATTTTTAGCTACGTTGTGATTTTTAAATTACCTCCGTTACCCAAAATATATTAAAGCTGTTGTTGAAAGAAAGTTACAAAAAAAAATAACCTCTAAATAACTATATATTTAGGTTTAGAAATAGCGCATTGAAATAATGTAATAAGTGCAAACTCACTACTTCGTCCGCATAGAATGGTTCGAATAATAATTTGAATGGGTTTTCAACGTTATCGATTTTGTTTAGACATACTAATTATAAATAATATAAAAAATAGGATTCGGTTATATCGCATGTCCCTGTACTATCCAACAGGAATATGACACCGGGATAAACAATCCTATGTCCTTTCTGCCGGTCTAGATAACGTCTGTACCAAATTTCATCAAAATCGGTGCAGTAGTTTAGGCGTGAAAGACGGACAGACAGAATGAGTTTCTTTCGAATTTATTATAGGAATTAGTAATGATTATAGAACGGCAAAAGCCTTGCTATAATATTTTATAGGACTTGGAGACTACACCCGGTCGCCTATTTAAGATAATCATCTTTTATTATTTCATAAAAAAGCTGTAAAGTATCAATTCACCTGAAAATTGCGTGGGCGAAATCCATTTTCTGAAGGAGTGCTCCATCTAGGAGCTTTCAGGGATTTTCCTGTTCAATGCAACTCAGCTTTATTATTTTTTACTCCATCAGTCTTCTGGGAGGTAACTTGTATGAAAGGTAACTCTCGATGAAATCAATACAGTTGGGTAAAACGAAAAACTCGGGTTTTCTCACGAATTTCTGTTCTTTTATCATAACATTTAGGTATCTGCTTTAATCTTTTGTTATAATGCATTTATGTTGATATATAAGAACTTAATTATGTTGTGAAATCGGGACTGCATTATCAGAATTGAACTGAATAATTTGTTTGTTTATAACAAATTATAAATGTCGCGGGCTCTCTGCCTTCTGGAGACGGTTTAGATTTTTAGGGAATAGATATAAAGTAATAAAATATGTATTTGTTGTTTTATTCAGTTATACTTTTTTCGATGTTAATAAACATTTGTTGGAGGTTGGGTGGAAATGATAACATCAACGTTGATGATTCGCAACTAGGTCATTGTTTGGATAACCTTATATATTTATATGAAATATATATTATGTATGAAGATTTACGCAAAAAAAAAACTAATATCACGTAATATTTCACGTAGAACTTGTGTGAGGGGAACTAGATTTCTGACCTTACACATTGTATTTTGTACAATTAATAGGTAGCAATATATGGAAACAAAAGTTTCATTATTTCGCTACCTACCGCAGAGGGAGGGAGGTATGATATAGGTGTAATGGAAAGTTTTAAAGTGAAATTATACTTTGAACGTGCGTTTGCCGTAATTGAAATGTTCAGAACTTCGACATTACTTGTGGGCTTAAAATTGAGCGGAGACTTTGTGAGGAGACATACTTTGTCGATATTTCTTTGATTTGTTTCTGCCTGATTCGCCAAAAATTTATGTTGTTTAAACTCGTAAAGTTAAAGCCGCTCCACCCCAACAAACAATTTGGCGTCAATTAGAGCTTATTTTAGACCTTAACGTGATATAAAGGTGCTATAGCAGCAGCAATAACAACTTTTGGCAACATAAGAGTGTAGTCTAACAAAATATTCCACTGTGAGCTATACAGCATAGTTTTAAGGGTAATAACAAGATGAGTTTAAAGGTTAAAGACATACAGCAGCAATTTGTAACGCTATAATACAGGCTAAGCATCTTGTTTTATAGCTGTAAGTGAATCTTACAACCATAGAATCTAAATAAGAAGTAAGCACTGACTACAACCCCCCAAAGTGCTATGCAAGCGCTAACGAACACTTGCCAAGAACTAAAAGTTGTACAAAAGCAATAATTACTTATACAATGGTTATTATAGCACCAAATACCTAAAGAGGTACAATACTCTCTTATATTACTTAAAGTTGTAACAGTGGGAACATTTTTCGCTATCATAGAACTTCTAGTGCCTAATGTCACTTCTGTATAGGTTTAGGTAGAGTAATAGATCTCAATACCTCTTCTGTAACCCTTATTTGTTCACTTGTTGATATCAGAGCAATGGCGAAGTGATAGTAGGTACTAGAAGTAGTCAAGCGGGAGTTTTCTGCGAAAATGTCAATCTGGGTCCCGTACATAATTTTCTAAATAATAAATCAAATTAAACACAATATTTCAATCACATTTCTTTTATTCTTTTATACAAAGTAAATTAACTTAGTTTTTCTTTAAATGAATCATATTCAAATATATTTATTTATCACACTGAATCCTTATATTTGTCATTTAAAAACTATAAAGCAAAAAAATTATCTGATAAAGATTCATGAAATTCAGCTTATCATCAAGATTTATAGTAATAAATCAATAAAAATATAGTCAAGATCAAGAGGTTATTAATTTGTATCATATCATTCACAATCAGACCTACAGCTTGTACTAGTAGGTCTCTTTTGCAGAGGCCGCCTTCCGACTTATCAAGTCCTTTATCAACATCATCTTTCTCTTTGTTTTTTTTTTGTCAAGTTTTACACGTTTTCATATCGTTATAACAAAAAATCTAATTCGCGTTCAGCTTCTGCATAAGTTGAAATATTTCTTATTTTTACTTGACACTTTATTCGTCGCCCATCAAGTTGTAGTAAGGTGTTTGTAGATTTTACAAGTTTTAACGCATTGCATTTAGGCCATTTTAGTACTATTATTATGTTTCCATGGATCCGATGGAGCATGCAGTACACAGCACATATTTTCCTTTTTCTATAGTTTGTACAATTGTTGTGTACGGCATTCTGAAATTAAAATACAAGTTATTTCATGACGTCACTGAAAAGAGGAGATGAAGGAGGATGAAGGAGATGAATGAGAGGAGAGAGAAAAGATACAGTGAATAAAATATATACATAAAATTGAATCTCCTATGCCGGCATCCTATCATAAGTACTTATAAGCCTAACACAGAAATCTATATCTGATTTCTAAATAATTGATAAATTTTAAACATAAACATAATATAAAGGACCTTTTTCTTATTTTTGAGTGGTTTTAAAGTAGCAGTATGCGTTACTTTCGCGTTACTGTAAAATAGAAGTGTAATGAATGTCACTCAAAAAGCTACGGACAGACAGTACTACGGATCCCTAAATTTGTTTGCCCACCATTTAAAGGTTGCGAATTGATCTGACTAAGGTTATAAAAACAGAAGCAACTATGATTTATATAAAGTATTTTACTTATGCTTCATTATGTGTATTAATTACGACTAGCACGATACTTTAAACTGGAATAAACAATGTTTTATTCGATTCTTCGAAAACTTTTATGTTACTCCATATCTAATACATTGTTTATTTTCAGTAAAGAGACATTAGTCATCGGGCGCTTGAATAATTTGTTAATAATACATATACTTAATCACAATGTACTTACGTTCGCAGTGAAAAATCAACCTCTCCTGTAGTCAATAAGTTGGAACTAAACGATTTCATTTCAGTTTCACAAACGAGGCGCCCTTTTGGATTAATAAATATCTAAACATTTTACGCACACAAAACTAGAAGTAATTATTCTGTTGATAAAAAAAGAATATCGTGATGTTAAAATTTAAGAACCTTATAGCTCTTATAGATACCTTTTGGAGCTCAGAGCGTTAATAATCACCCATTTGCCACCCTCATTCCACCTAAAGACATAGTGAGTGACGTTGTAGTTCTGTTGTTCCCCTTAAAGAGTTAGTAGTCACCTATTTGCAGCCCTCAAAGCACCCAAAGAGTTAATAAACGCTATATTAATCTATTGTACCACTAAAGGACTTAACTTCCGCTTATTTATCGCGTTTTTATCTCTTGTAGTTTCAGTTTTCGCTATTATAGCTCTCTAATAGCTCTATTATACCTCTAAACCAAATCTGTAACTCTGTTGTACAGCCATTAAATAACCCAAGGCGATATAAAAGTGTGCCCAATTCGGGGGTATAGAGGAGTTATAGTGCGCTCTAACTCCAAATAGTAACACTTATTAATAACTGTAAGATCTGGTTAGCGCTCTTATACATCTAATATAGCTCTTGTCTTAGCGCCTAAGTGTTAGTTGGGATTCCTGCGTACTCTGTTATTTATTTCGGATCTTAAAATGTGTCGGAAATCGTAACCTTGACAGGGAGATTTTACTGTAGTACCTAATATACAGCCTCTTAACACTTAAATTGCCCAAGACGGTCACAACAGCCCCTTGTGGCGCTGGCGGCGTTGCGTCCCTGTGGATTACACCATCATGGAGGCAGAGAATTAGTTAATCTCGATAATTTTTAAATTATGAATGAGCAATTTAAGTGATAAGAGGCTGTATATCAGGTACTACAGTAAAATCTCCCTGTCAAGGTTACGATTTCCGACACATTTTAAGATCCGTGGCCAGCATAAGAATTATTCTGTACACTACCTACCGAATTATTTAATCTATTAAAACCAATCTGTGCAAAATTATGTTAATCTACTTGAATAATCAAGGTGGCTTTAAATAATCCGGGACTTGGTTTCTCACTTTCGCTTTGTGTGAACTTATTTATGTCCTCTGTAGTGTACAGGAATTTAAATTTATGATGAGAGTCACAATTGTTCCGCATCCACTCTGGCTTTCGTTGCTTAGACGGAGGAAGCAATAAATTGCTAAACTGCTAGTTATTATAATACAGCAAATGTTGCTCTTGTTGTACAAGGTTTTCCGGTCGGTCGATATACAAAACCCAGTAAAAGAATCCCTCTCATTTTGTGACGGCTTGTCTCGTCGTAAGTCATTATTTCTGTCACCACTGTTTAATATTATGTACCTATGTATCAGTAGATAAATTACTCTGCATTCAGTGCGCTGTGACAATGCCAATATATCTCCGCTAGGTGTCACAGTGTCAGATGAGCACGCGACAGGCGACATCGGCGTCACAACGGGCCGCCGCCGCCGGCCGGCGTGGCAGTCGATGTCCCGATAATTCTGTATTTACGGCTGTGGCACTGCCATGGCCGGCTATTGTTGCACTGAACTGGTTTGATGGAATTCTAATCTGATCCAGCTCGGGTAGCTACTAAATTAATGCTACGTGCCTAATTTCCGCATCGTGCACTATCTGTGTACACAGGTGTATTAAGTCTGAATGTTTAATGTTGGCCAAATTATCAGACGTCCATCGAGATGGATTTGACAGCCCGTTTATTCTCGGAATTACTAAAATGCCGCAATTGACTGGGTGTCGATGGCGTGTACGAGTACAATCTAGGGTCGCTCAATAACTTGGCGAACATATGGACGATCCCAAAAATAATCGACTAATCGAACTAAAGAAACGATAAATTAATATAGTAAAACGTATAGAAGCGTCAGATCGGCTGTTTCCTGGGCCCTTATTATCTATGCCAAATGACGTTCCTTGCCCAAAGCGTGTTACGTCACAACATATTCTTCATACGGTTTTGTCGGATTCCACGCTGTTGTCTTGAGGTATCTGTGTAATGCTTTGGGATTGGCAATAGTGAAAGAAGGCCCTGTCGAAACGATCCAACTTACGCAGACCAGCCAGCCGACTGAAGACTAATCCATAGAAATTTCCAGTCGCTACTCATACTTCTAAACGAAATTGAAATTTCTCCCCTTACTAAACTTCGAAGAGGTTTCAATTTGAATGTTCGCAAAGTTTTATGAAGCTGCATCTGATCGAATCTCATCTCATAATGTAGATAAATATTTGTTATCATTGTGTTTTTTTTTATTTGTTCGTATTTTAGGGAAACTTTGAGTGTACAACACCAAAGAGTTTATTTGTTGATTTGTTAATTTTAATAAGTAAAATAGGTTATGTATCCATAGCCTAAAAAAAGATTAGACTACATTATGTATACGTACATTCATATAAGAAATAAACTAATGCTAATGCAGGGGATTTCTAGAATTACATTCAGTAATAAGTAATAACTGGAAAAGATGAAAAGCAAATTAAAACCACAGATGCAATTTTGAATTTTTATTTAGGACTCCCAGCAAAAAAATCACATAACATGCAATATAACACAGTAAAGTGGTCTTAAATCTGTTGGTTTTTCTAATTAATATACCCCACAGTATTTTGGCTTCTGAATCACAGTTATTAAAGTAGTTATGAGCTGATAATGGACTCATAAATTTGTTATACTAGTTAATATGTCAATACATTCGTCTTTTACTTTACTTTACTTTTTTACAGCATGAACAAATTTTATGGGTCAGCTAAGTATAGATAGGTACATTGTAAAGACAAAGTACAAAATACAGTAAAGTAAATTATATTATACAGTGTACAGAGATTCATACAATTATTATGTAGGTAAACAAATTGATGTAAAAACAACTTTGGTGTCAGTTGGTAAATCTGTATAGCTGTAAGTACGGTTTTGACCTAGCCGTACGTTTTTTGCTCCTTTGGTTTTCCAACGTCCATAAAGCCCCTGAAAGCAACACTTCAAACGTAGCATACATCACGGGAAGTGTTTCGGTACATTCAGTCGTGATGCAACTCTTCAAGTTCTTATGATAGTTAGCACCACACTCGTCCCAAACCGATACCTTCAGGGATAGAAACATCGAGAATGTGGCTAGACATAGCTCCCAGGCTCATATCGGTTCAATACCCTCAGCAATGAGCTCCTAGCTTTGCAGTAACAGCCTCGTTAGCCTGTCTGAAAACCCGCTCAGTTATATCCGAACTTATCCCCTATCACTTTGTAATAACAATCCGATTCAGCAGCCGAAATCGAAACGCTAAGCCTTACAGACGCTGCAGCTGATTGCCCATCTCTATTCTTGATCATTAGTTCAAGAAGATTCGAGAGTATTCGAGACGAGTGAGCGTTACTCGTATAAAATACGCAACACCAGGGTTCTGAATTCAATTTGTGTGTTTACCGCACCTCACCGTGAGATGTAAATTACATCAAAGAGACTCTTATGGGATAGGAAGCTTATTGCAGTATTGCAGAATGTATTTTACGCTTGCCGCTACCTCAAGAACGTATACATAATAAATATTAGGTCCTTACATATGAAATTGGCGTTTTTCGTACTGGCCACTTTAATCACAAATTTCTCCTCTTTGGAAGCGGATCCATCGCAAACCACGCCCGAGTTAGCTGCAGGCTGCGGTGTTAGTGATAAAACTGTTTTAATTCACTTGAAGCAAATTGGGAAGATTAAAAAGCTTGAAAGGTGGGTACCTCACGAATTGACTGAAGCAAACCGGCAAACGCGCGTCGACTGCTGCGTTACATTACTAAACCGGCACAATAATGAAGGTATTTTAAACCGAATCATTACCTGTGATGAAAAATGGGTTCTTTACGATAATCGGAAGCGCTCAGCGCAATGGTTGGATCCTGGCCAGCCAGCCAAATCCTGCCCCAAGCGAAAATTAACCCCAAAAAAGTTACTTGTAAGCGTTTGGTGGACTAGTGCCGGTATTGTTCATTACAGTTTTCTCAAATCTGGCCAGACTTTTACGGCTGATGTCTATTGTCAGCAATTGCAAACCATGATGGAAAGGCTAGCGGCTAAACAACCTAGGCTGTCAATCGCTCCACGCCACTGCTGCTTCACGACAACGCTAGACCACACACTGCGCAACAGACGGCTACTAAATTAGAAGAGCTTCAATTGGAAAGTCTAAGACATCCTCCGTACTCCCCGGACCTTGCTCCAACAGATTACCATTTTTTTCGAAATTTGGATAACTTCTTGCAAGGGAAAAAATTCAACTCCGATGGGGCAGTCCAAATCGCCTTCAAAGATTTTATTGATTCCCGTCCGACTGGTTTTTTTAGTAAAGGGATCAATGAACTACCTATAAGATGGCAAAAGTGCATAGAAAATAATGGTTCATACTTTGATTAATTAAATATATTATATTAAAAAATATTCGACTTTTTGTTCCTCCCATACAAAACGCCAATTTCATATGTAAGGACCTAATAACATTTATAGGTACAACATTTATCTCCAAAGCGAACTGAACACGTTACTAAAAGAAGTAATATATAATTTCTAATATGTTATATAAATCATAATTACAGCAAATTTTTATATCTATTAAAAGTCTGAATAATATTGCATGTACTATATTTTTTTTTAACAATTAGCTAGAATAAATGGTAATTTGCTGACAATCATTTCCTTTTCTCTAGGGCACGAAACTGAAAGCATGTTGTTTAATTACTATGTAATAGGCATATCCAGCACAGCGTACGGCCTGCTCATGATTTGATTTGAGTTGATAGCGGTTTTCGTACTCAGGAAAGCTGGCAAGGTGCTGGCAGGTGATAATTTACGATTTTGTAGCAACCTATATTTGCGAGAAATGGAAATGCTTGGTTTGGCATGATGGTAATTTGAAAACCGAAGGCAAAATGGAGAACATGATTGTTTTGCTTTGGACTGAACATCAAGTCTTTTAAAATTTCTATGTTATTATTTATTTAGTTACCATTATTTATTAGGTATTTAACGTGTACCTATACATAATTAAAGTAAATTGTTTACTTTTTAACAACATGACTACGTAACAGAACAGGTGAGACAGAATAGTATAGATTGAAGTCAGATGTAAAGCATAGTATTATAAAGTCACAGAAGTTAATGGAGTAGTTAGTTAAGGGAAAAAAATTGTTCTGACAACAGAATTATTCAACAGAACAGGTGGGAATACGTTTTCCCCTTCGTTTAAGGCAGGCGATAAATACCCCATCATCGTCAGCCTATAAATCTGTCCACTGCTGGACATAGGCCTCCCCTAATGAGCCCCATAGATGGTTATCATTTGGGGGTTATTACCTATAAATACCCTTTGAATAGTCTTAAATATGTTAATTATTTCTTGCTTTCATGCTCCGAGATGTTTAATTAGCTAAAAGTCAAATTATTTTGCAGCAATCAACGAGTTTCAATTTAACTGTAGTCGTTACAAGTCCGAGGAAGTTTTATAGTTCAATTACGGAGAGAACTTCGAAAGGTTTACAAGGAGTGTCGGGAACACCCTTGATTCACGGAAAACGTTTACCTCAACTTTTTAGATTTTATGCCGCGAAAAGAACTAAAACTATTTATTACTGTAAAAAATTAATACATTTTCTGCTAAAAATAAATGAAAAGTAACGATATGCCCGTAAATTTAAATATAGTATAAAAACAAATCCGAATACTAAAAAAGAAAACGTTTCCAATATTTTTTCAGATATTTCAATTTACATTGAAATTCGGCGGTATTTTAAATCACCACAGCGCATTATGGCTTGCGGATTTAAATGCATTATTGAAATTTGGCGATTGTGTTTCGTGAATGACATTTAAATTTGTTCAGTCTGTGGAAAACCGAAGCTGAGATACGCAATTTACAGATATATTGTTGGAAATAGTTCTCGTGGCTTTGAATATTGTTTCGCGCTGATCACGAATGTTCGCGCATATCACCACGCAACCTTAGAGATGCTAGATGCTATCTAAAACTGTGAAGGAAATACAACTTCACCATTACGAAAATATTTTATACTAGCGGTCTGCCCCGGCTTCACACGAGTATTTAACAAAAATTTAATTTTTCTAGCAGATCCCTAACATTTTTGTATATTCTAGCCTTTGTTTATCAGGAAAAATTTTGCATTCTAATGGTGAAAGAATTTTTCAAATTGGTCCAGTAGTTTCATAGCCTATTCAATTCAAACAAATAAACAATCAAATCATTTCTTTTTACATAGTACAGATATAGATAGATAAGTTCCATTCCGTTCAATAAGTAAAAAAAAAACATTACATGTGAACCCATTCCCTACTTTATAAAATAGTTTTGCCGTTTGAGTTGTTGAGATGGAACACTCGTTATAAACATTGTGGTATGCATGCTGATGTACTTGGTGGCATATAAGGTATATGTATTATATGCCACCAAGTACATCAGCCCTGTGAGCGAAGCATGGTATTCCGCTAATCGCTACAAATCCCTACAAATCCCTGGCATACACGCTCTTGCTAGCGTTACATGCTACGGAAAATTTGCATCAAATATTGCACATTCGGATTAGCCCGAAGCTTAAACTTGTTGCAGGGAACTGTGTACTGAAGATTATTTACTTTGAATGAGGGGAGTTTCATTTGCATTTTATAAAGAAAAAAATAGTTCCGAAAATCTCGATCTCGCAGGGCGCATGGAAACTCTTGAATAAATGAAAAAATGTCAAATAAAAGGAAAACAAAAAGATGCTAAATTGGCAACACTGACTAGAAAGTTATAAAGTTTGTTTTCCATATAGGTACCAAAGTTTTCAGTTGAGGCTCTGCCACTTATCGAGTTATTTGGAAATCTGCAAAATTTATCAACGTATAGTCCAAAGAACAAAGAATCCTCAAGGACATTTTATTAGGATTAAAGAGTAAGCTCAAATAACTACCTAAGTATGTACCTAGAATAAAACCTAGTTCAATGGGTATAGAGTGTTTTTTGAGCAACGGCGGCGGAGAATGCTATGTCTAAAGCCACAAGAGTTAGAAAAAAGTCGCGAAAGAGATCATGCCAATTTATAACAATAAGAATTAGATTCTTAGTGTATATGACAATGAAATGAATCTTTTAATGCAAATCCAGAACGGCTCATTGCGTTATGGTACACCTAACATAAAACAGTTCAAATAATAGTGTGCATTTCACCAAGTGCTCACCTGTTGTGTTTTATATCTTTATTGGCTCGTTGAGATCTGTTTATGATATTGTTTCCTTTCAAGGTTTACGTCATCAACAAACAGTGAAGGTGCACGTATGTGAGGCTGGTTTTAAATATTTTCATAGTATAGGGGGAACTTGCACGTTGTGCCTGGTGCCTGGTTTTAAACATTTTATAGTATAGGGGAACATGCACGTATATGAGCTTGGTACCTGGTTTTAAACATTTTCATAGTATAAGGGAAACAATATCAATGTCAAGTGCTAAACACACTCGCTACACTCGTGCAATAGTGCTATGCTACGCTCGTACGTATCATTAGTGTTACGTGCTTAGTATCTTTACTACGATCGTAGTGCATAGTAAAGGCTAACTCGTTTAGAAAAACAATAAAGGAAAAGTCATTTAAAGAACAGTTTCATTTAAACAACTCTAGCAAAACAAAGCCGAGAATAAAATACGAAAAACCAATCAAGTAAAGATATCCTTTTAAATATATAACCAGCGGTGTTTTATTGCTGTTTATTTATTGGTGGTAATGTTGGTAATGTTACATTGGTGTTATATTAATCTATGTACCTGGTCTGACATACAGTATTAGCGGTGAGTCCTATTAGATAATAATATAATTTTTTCAGCACGGGGATTGTTCGCTATGGTAGAATAGACATTATTGACGGTGCGACGGTCAGCTAGAAGTTTGTATTAAACAGCCCAAGCTTTGGGAATAAGAAGTCACAGTACCGATTTATTGCCGCTGAATTTAAGTACCGGACAGTAAAAAATTAAGTCAGTTGCCAACCTGGTCGCTTCGGATACAATTTATTTGGGGACCAAATAAGTTGTTCCTTTTGCACTGCGGGATTTATTGCAGGAAGTTTTAAATTGTTGAAAACGGTAGCGGCATTGAACGTAGAAAAGACATTGATACGTCATTCGGAAATCTATTGAATTGTTCGGAACATTTCGATCGCAGAGTAATACGGGTCCCAGAGAATCCTTGCGTGAAAAATTCAAAGAAATAAACATAATGACAGTAACATGTCAATATATTTATGAAAATTTGATGTACACTCATAAAAATATCAATAAGTTCATTAAAAATAGCGATATTCATAATTTAAATACTAGAAATAAAAACAAACTGGCTGTGCCCACTACTAGACTACATAAGATTAATATATCTTTTAAAGGGCAATGTATACGCTTCTACAACAAAACTCCAAGTGAGTTGCAAAAATTATCTATAAATAAATTCAAACGGATTGTCAAAAATATTCTTTGCAAAAAGGCTTACTATAAAATATCAGATTATCTAGACGACAAAAAAGTTTGGGACGAGTTATGCTCCAACTCTAAAACTAACAATCTAACAAGGTAAAGGTTTCTTGTTCGCTTCTTTACTTTACCTTAAAAAGATTGAAGTGAACAATTAATCAAAGTGATCACTTTATTTCCCATTTTATTTCTTATTTAACTTGTATTTTGTGACGTGTCCAAGAGTCCTGTAAGGTCTAAAGGAAATAAAGCACTTTGATTTTGATTTTGATTTTAGAGGAAAAACAGAATCCGCCTAAACTGAGAAACTTTGCCAACAAAAGAGAATCAATTGTTGTTATATTTTAAAATGCAAAATATTTAGTTATGGATTAACTATACTTAATTATTCCATTCCATTTGATGATATAAATCATAGGAATGCTCTCTTTTAACATGACATCTATAATTTTCAATGCAAAGAAAATAAAAACCAAATAATAAACATATTAGAATCAGGTAGTATTTACAATTGAGCTAGCTGCAGACCAATGCAAAAATTTACAAGTAAGGTCAAAATCTGCAAGGCTGCATTGTTCCGCTGTATGGCAATGCTGATGCGCTGCGCCAGATACCAGCTCTCGGGACATGTGTCAATGCGACCAGATGCTCAGATTCTTTTTAAGCCCGGAGGAGATTCGTTGCCTCGCGAACCTAGGTTCTCGACTCAAAAGGGAGTTAAAGTGTAGGCTCTGTCGAGACCCGCATATTTGCGACTATTGGAATCATCGGCCAAATCTGTCGCTGCACCAGCCCTCACGGATGATATTGAGATATGGGATGGCGCAAGTGAACTAACGCATATAGCCCACATAAAAGGCGTCTCCAACTCCTATTTGATACCGTCCGACCTCTGACCATCCCCACAACAATCCATTCAGTTACCTAAATAAAATTTTACCTCGCAAAAATATGATTCTAAAATATATTCCAACATGTCCAAGTAATACAATGGTTAAATATACAATGGATGAATTCCTCTAGTCGCAGTTTAGTTTTTGTTGTTGAAAGTCTATGAAACTTGTTTCAGCGTTATGAAAATACAGGCTGGAATAGTAACAAAAGTTTTACCCGCCTAGCTCTGCTTTAGCTAGTGAACATAACATTTCCTTTTTTAAGTACAAACCGTAAAAAATACCACCGTCATAATAACATACTCTCTAGAACATTTTTGCTAATATTAAAGAAAGCACTGGGATTTTATCTCCTTTATTATCAAAGCATACATATCTGCTGGCATTATTCATCATTTGGAGGTTATTGCCCATAATCCCCACGCTGGGCATGCGGGTTGGGGATCGCAGTACGGTAATTGTTCTGCAGAGGGCGCTGCTGCCCAACCCCCGGTGTGTTTCCCTTAGTCGCCTCTTACGACACCCACGGGAAGAGTTGGTGTGGTGAAATTCTATGCCGGCACCACACGGCACATGGCACATGGCACTCATTTGGGGAGGCCTAGAGGTCCAGCAGTGGACTATTATAGGCTGATGATGATGATGATACTATACTATACCTACTATCTGCTGTATTCTCTGTACCTTTGAGAATACAGGCTTTTGTAACAAACTCTGCTGAAATAAAATATGCGGTACCCTTTATTTATCTCGCTGGAAATAGATCATAGAACACGATACTTTTTTCAGGGACGAACAGTCCATGAAATAAAGCTGCTGTATTTAAATGAAACGAAACGGTTCGCCGATTTTTACCCTTTTTTGCGGCGATCCATTATTTATGGTGGCACCAGGACCAGTCTAAGTAATGAGAGGTGTTTTCTGTTTCGGAATAGAGACTATTGTTTTCTGTGTGATTCGTTTTTGTAGAGATTTTAAATTTTATAAGATCTGGTTAATCATAGAAGGGCTCTTAACAGTACCTAACTATAGGCTGGGTTCAGCATATTTTCATGCTCTCATAGAATTATAGAGCGCTCGAAAATAATAAATAGTATCTACCTGAGCATCTTCCTAACTTGTACTTCAGTCTCCGTTCAAAAACAAAGCTGCAATCTCTAATTGGGAGACGAGAGAGTGAAATAATGGGATAGGCACATATGAATATAAAAAAGCTCAACATCGTCAGCCTATATCAGTCCACAGCTGTACCCTAATGAACGCCATAGATGGTTATCATTTGGGGGTTATTGCCCATAATCATCACGCTGGGAATGCGTGTTGGGGATCACAGTTCAGTGGAGTTGTTCTGCAGAGGGCGCTGCTGCCCGCCCCCGGTGTGTCTCCCCCGGTGTGACACCCACGGGAGTGAGGGTGGTGAAATTCTATGCCGGCACCACACGGCAGCAAAACAAAGCTCAATTATTCCAATACTAGCGGCCCGCCCCGGCTTCGCACGGGTATTAAACAAAAATTTCAGAAATTATACACACTAAAACGATGGGTTTTACAGTTTTCATACGGATCTTTACTTTTTTTAACAGCATTGGGGTTTTTGACTCTGACTCGACTGAGGACTCGACATTCCAAAACTGACACTGGCCGTAGAGAAAAAGCAAGCACCGTGCGCTATACAACCTCTTTTTCTATTCTGACGCGCCATAATAGAAAAAGAGGTTGAATATACAGCCCACGGTTCAATTATTGAATTTTTCATGCGGATCCCTAACTTTTTTGAAAATATTATATAGCCTATGTTCATCACGGAAAATTAAGGATTCTAATGGTGAAAGAATTTTTTAACTCGGTTCAGTAGTTTCGGAGCCTATTCAATTCAAACAAACAAACAAACAAACAAACAAACATACAAACAATCAAATCTTTCCTCTTTATAATATTAGTATAGATGACTTAAACTTGCCGGGGCTAGAATGTGAGTAGCGGAACTGGCTCTCCACAATTTTGGCCAAATCCAACCAATTATTTAGTACCGACATTATATAGTATGAAAATATGTATGTATGTATTATTTATTAAATTGACCCTTATTATATTACACTTACGTCATTAATGGTTTTCAATTCGATGAGCGTTCGTATCGTTTCATACGGCAAGAATGGATACAGACCTGAAACAATAAATTAAAATGTGAAAAAATTTAAGGGTTGTTGTACGTTAAAAAAAACTGAATGAATTTGAAATTGACTTTCTATACTTTTTCCGACTTTTATGACCATAATTTACGAGAAACTCTTGCATGGGGTTACTTTTCAGCGTGTTACTTGTACTAGCGGTCCACCCCGGCTTCGCACGGGTATTTAACAAAAGTATAATTTTTCATGCGGATCCTTTTTTGAACTAACTTATAACTTTTTTGAAAATATTCTATAGCCTATGTTCATCAGGGAAAATTTAGGATTCTAACGGCGAAAGAGTTTTTCTTATCGGTCCAGTAGTTTCGGACCCTATTTAATTCAAACAAGCAATCAAATCTTTCCTCTTTATATATAATATTAGTATAGATAAAGGTTAGATATTCAGACTTGGTAAGAAGACTAGAGTTGACTAGACTAGTTTTATTTATATAAATAACATAAATTAATATATAACACCATAGGCCCGTGTTGCTCTATGTATAACACCGAGATAAAAAGGAGGAGTTCCTCGTAGTTACGAAAGACGGTCTTATCGCTATGAGCGATGTCTTCGCTCGAGTGCGGAGAGGCTTCTAAGGGTTGCAGATGTCCTGCTTCTCTCCCATGAGTCTTCGAGGTTCTTACGTCATTCAAAAGCTAAGTCTATTAAGCATACTTACAAAGTAACAAATCAAATCATTTTCAAATAACTTATTTTACACAAGGATATGTAAGGAGAAACGACAAAAGTTGAAAACTGCGGTGTAGTCTCTTCGCCCTCTATAAGTATGCTTACAAAGTAACACAAGTATACTTACAGAGTAACATAAGTATACCTACAAACTAACATAAGTATACTTACAGAATGTATGGTTCTGTCAGGGTGTGGTGATAGATACCGCTCAGTGCAAACTATGAACTAGTTTAGTTATATCGTGCCGTGCGAAAAATAACCATTACCAAACTAAATTCGAGCCACTTTGTTTGAACGGTCATTAGCTGTTGATGAGCACAGTTTAGCGTTCATCCGTTTTGTAAGGTGAGCTATTATTTTATTTTCCTGCTTTATTGTTTAGTTTCTACGTTGGGTGAGACTGTTCGAGTTATGGAAAGCCTTGAGTTGAATATACATAATATGTATACGTAAGTATAAGAAATATATAGATACCTTCCCCCTAATGCCTGGGTTTTTGTCTAGGGTAGATAAAATCTACGTCGCTTTGTGTAATGCGTAAATTATTTGAAATTAATTCTTTCAACTCCTATAATGTACGCAATGTATGCTATGCGATGGCAATATGGTCTATTCTAACACAAAGAGAACGCGTGGTTGGTGCTGTCAAATCTTTGTTTCATGTATAAGTCAAGAAGATAAATTTATATTGCAATAGATATTAAAAAATAGAATAGAAAATAAATAAATAATCCTGGACAATTGACACAACATTATCTAGCCCCAAGCTAAACAGAGCTTGTGTTATGGGTACTAGTTGTTACACATTATAGTACTAGTTGATATACATTATAATATACGATTACATAGATAGATATTATTGATCATATATAAAACGAAAAGAACACCCTGAACAAATACTTCCAATTACTATCGTATAAACATTCGTCCCGAGGCGGAGACAAACCGCACAAATACTGAAAACAATACTAACTATACTATACTTAATCATAATATGAAATTATCAGACCTCAGTCGACACTTTATATTACCGATTGAATACTATTTATTATTCTTACCCATAAGTAGAAAGTATAAATTATAACTGTTATCCGTTTACTAATTTTATCTGAAAACATTAAATATTTAACAGAACATATTGTGTTTTACATTTTGGTAACATAAAATACCCTAGAAATTTATTGCATTTGCTGGGCGATAATAAATATCATTTGCCAGGAGTTTACCTACAAATATTGTGATTAATGTATTTGACCACAGGCCAAATGTAAATTGAAATTTAACTGGTTGCAAGAATGATTTACAAAGCCTATACATGCCATAATATATTAAAAGTTTACTTAAACAATATTAAACAATAGTTTTGCGGTATTTATGGCGTACATTTTGGTTTCGTTTCCCCTAATTTCCTAGAAAAATTAGATGTTAACTAATTGCTAAAGTTTAACACTTTTACTACCGCACATCTTCATGTTCCAGAAGAGCTAAGAGCCCTTCATAATAGTCCACTGCTGGACATAGGCCTTCCCTAATGAGCGCCATAGATGGCATTATTATTTGGGGGTTATTGCCCATAATCCCCACGCTGGGCATGCGGGTTGGGGATCGCAGTTCGGTGTAGTTGTTCTGCAGAAGGCGGGCCGCCCTCCGCTGTGTTTCCCTTAGTCGCCTCTTACGACACCCACGGGAAGAGTTGGGTGGTGAAATTCTATGCTGGACAATTCACACAGCATTATCTAGCCTCAAACTAA
Organism: Eupithecia pulchellata; assembly: GCA_963931895.1. Taxonomy (NCBI): domain Eukaryota; kingdom Metazoa; phylum Arthropoda; class Insecta; order Lepidoptera; family Geometridae; genus Eupithecia; species Eupithecia pulchellata. The sequence continues at coordinate 9,937,661 of OZ007525.1, forward strand.
GCAGAGCTTGTGTTATGGGTACTACTGATATACATACATAATAATATACGAATACATAGATAGATATTTTTTACTATAAGTACATAGAAAACGACCAGAACACACTGAACAAATATTTGCAGATCGTACAAATATTTGTCCCGAGGCGGGAATCGAACCCGAAACCTCCTGCGTCGCAGGCGGACCTTCGCCCACCGCGCCACAGAGGTCGTCAAATATGTGATAAGAGATGTCATTGAAATAAACAAAGCTGGTAGGTACTATTTTAATTACTTTTGACTATTTTTCAAACTATTAACAGGCTTAGTTTGCAGGACCCATGTCTTTTTTTCCTTTTGTTTTGCTTTTTTTTTCTTTAATCCTGGACAAGGGGACGAAATTTAATATTATTATTATTGAGCATACAAGTACCGCATAACTTATTACTTTAAAATATTACACGATATTCCCTACCACCTCTAAAACTAAATGAATCCCGTTCGGGGGTAGTTGCGACACATTTTTAATCACCACAGAGAATACCAAACATGAAAGCGCTGAAACTTCGAGTCCACACGGAAGTTGGCAACTCCAACACTTCTAAATAGTTAGCGTGTTCCATCAAATATGCATGTACATATATTAGGTCCTTACATATGATATTGGCGCTTTTCGTACTGGCCACTTTAATCACAAATTTCTCCTCTTTGGAAGCGGATCCATCGCAAACCACGTCCGAGTTAGCTGCAGGCTGCGGTGTTAGTGATAAAACTGTTTTAATTCACTTGAAGCAAATTGGGAAGATTAAAAAGCTTGAAAGGTGGGTACCTCACGAATTGACTGAAGCAAACCGGCAAACGCGCGTCGACTGCTGCGTTACATTACTAAACCGGCACAATAATGAAGGTATTTTAAACCGAATCATTACCTGTGATGAAAAATGGGTTCTTTACGATAATCGGAAGCGCTCAGCGCAATGGTTGGATCCTGGCCAGCCAGCCAAATCCTGCCCCAAGCGAAAATTAACCCCAAAAAAGTTACTTGTAAGCGTTTGGTGGACTAGTGCCGGTATTGTTCATTACAGTTTTCTCAAATCTGGCCAGACTATTACGGCTGATGTCTATTGTCAGCAATTGCAAACCATGATGGAAAAGCTAGCGGCTAAACAACCTAGGCTGGTCAATCGCTCCACGCCACTGCTGCTTCACGACAACGCTAGACCACACACTGCGCAACAGACGGCTACTAAATTAGAAGAGCTTCAATTGGAAAGTCTAAGACATCCTCCGTACTCCCCGGACCTTGCTCCAACAGATTACCATTTTTTTCGAAATTTGGATAACTTCTTGCAAGGGAAAAAATTCAACTCCGATGGGGCAGTCCAAATCGCCTTCAAAGATTTTATTGATTCCCGTCCGACTGGTTTTTTTAGTAAAGGGATCAATGAACTACCTATAAGATGGCAAAAGTGCATAGAAAATAATGGTTCATACTTTGATTAATTAAATATATTATATTAAAAAATATTCGACTTTTTGTTCCTCCCATACAAAACGCCAATTTCATATGTAAGGACCTAATATTTTGAATCTTTACCTATTGTGTTGTTAAGAAGTTAACGAATTGGTTTTATGACATGACGGAAAGAGGGCACGAGATAGATGTACTGTTGTGCAAGGAAATAGGGGCTACCCAAAGAGAGAAGTCGTAAAACGTCCACTTTTTCGTCGCTCAGTTAGGCTTACTGCGACATATTACAAGCCCAAAAAAAATACAGTGTATAGTCAAGTGTATGGACAAAAGACTTATGCAAAAATATTTCATAAAAATCATCAAGGAACTTGAAAAACAAATCGCAAGAAAGAACACGAAAATACTTTTTCGTCTCGAATTGCTCAATATTTTGAGTGATAACATTTTATAATTTTGTTACTGTAAGAAAGGTAATTTTATCATCTAGAGAAATATGTATAAAGATTTTAACTTACTGGTGTATTTATTTTTAAATTAAATTAAAACCGATAAATAATTTTCACATTGTCGAACAAGAGATTCAACTAAAATCAAACGCAACGCCATTTTCAACTTTATTTGTCTTGCGCAAAGAACTACTGTCACGCGTTTGGCAGTATCACGCCAGTCAGCCGCGAGCTGTTACAGAGATAGGTCACGTTTCTTTGTTTATTTTTGACATTTGTGTCCTGCGTGTGTGGTAATATATAAATTTCCAGTATAAGTTGACCTCTGATTGTACAGAAAGCCTAAACAACGAGAGATCATCTCACACTGGAATATTATGAAGCTTTGTATGTGTGTAGTAAATAATATACTGGGTTATAGCGGAGATCGGATAAATAATACAAAGATCACTCAATCCTGGAATCGCTACATTTTTCCGATACAAAAATACCGAATGGTGTTCAGAACCTCGCTCCTCAATACGTCGAGTGTGAAAACACCGCGCTAGTTTACGCCGCGCGAGAGTTAAGCGAGCGACTTTGACTAGGTATATAAGTCAAAACATCATCCGATTATAATCGGATGCTAATATTGACCTAAAGTTTAGGTTTTGATCTTTTCCGGTTTGAGTTTTTCCGATTATAATCGGATGCTAATATTGACCTAATCTTTAGGTTTTAACTTATATACCTAGGTATTTTTGTATCGGAAAAATGTAGCGATTCCAGGATTCAGTGATCTTTGTTGAGAATCACGGAATCATTTTTCTAGATTATGTACCTATTAGATTTAATCCCGTAATCCCGGGATTTTATTTTCAATTAAAATATTTTCAGCAGTCGCTTCCATACCTTCCTAACGAAAAATTACCTCTTGTCACAGATAACATAATACTAATTAATACCTCTGACTACCTATCAGAGTTAATTTTTAATTTCTTTCTGCAAATGTCAATGAAGAAAACATGCCCTGTTGTAGCAGACAGCTAACTTTTGATGAAATGTAAATTAATTATTACTACTTAATTTTAAATTACTACTTCAATCATAATCTGGGAGTTCCGAAGGATATGGCTACCATTTCTTCATAGGTTTGAAAAATTCGTTTGCTCAACGACAACAACAACAACGTTGCCTTTAGTTTGATTGGATCATACTTATGTATGATTGTATATTTAATAGTACTGCCGCATTTACAAAAGTTATAAAAAAGTGATATTGGTTATTCTTGCTAGGAGATTCTCATCTCAGCAACAGCAGTAGCAGCTAACCCATTTTTTAACGAAGGCCTGAAATCAGCTTTCGTGTAACGATCTGTATTTCCTTGGTTTTATTTAGTTCAGGGTTGATAAAAATCATGATTTTTTAAAAAAAATCAAAAAAATCCGATTTATTTGATTTAAATCGGATTTATTTGATTTAAATCAGATTTATTTGATTTTTTTACTTTCTGATCTTTTTAAATTTGGAAGTTAGTTAATAAGAAAAACAGGACATTACATTTATTAATAGTATTAACAAAAACATTTTATTTTAATAAATCGTTCATTTATTTAACAGAATAGTTCCACATATTTGGCATACGTAACAAAAAATAAATTAAAATTATCAAAAAGTTCTTCTAAAGCCAAATCACTTTTTTAAAAAAACATTGTCATTCTAATGGACAGTAAAATACTTAAGTTTAGTCTTTTCAAAAGGTAGACTAATTTGGCTGCCTTCTCGGTGCCTAATATATTTCTTATTTTGCTGTGCACTAAATTGAATGCTGAAAATATTCTTTCGAAAATATTCTTTCTTTCTTTATTTTAGTTTATGCCGTGGGAAGTCCCTTGACACATTTTCGTTGATTTGGTAGCAGTAAAAACGTACTGATTTAAATCATTATGGACAGTAAAATACTTAATTAGTTTAGTCTTTTCAAAAGGAAGACTAATTTGGCTGCCTTCTCGGTGCCTAATCTATTTCTTATTTTGATGTGCACCAAATTGAATGCTGAAAATATTCTTTCTTTCTTTATTTTAGTTTATGCCGTGGGAAGTCCCCTGACACATTTTCGTTGATTTGGTAGCAGTAAAAACGTAATGATTTAAATCATTGATTTAAATAAAAAAATCACTTGATTTTAATCGCGATTTTAATCACTGATTAAAATCAAGTGATTTAAATCACTGATTAAAATCAAGTGATTTAAATCATATCAACCCTGATTTAGTTGTTCATATATTTGATTTGTTTATTGATTTGTATTTCATATGTTGATTAGACCAGAAAACCCAATCAATATATGAAACAATAAAAAAACACAAAACAATAAACATTTAATACTAGCGGTCCGCCCTGCTTCGCACATAAAATAAATAATAATAATAAATAAATAAATATTAAATAATTATTGCTGGACAATCCACAAAAAAAATTCGGGTTTGTGTCCACGGATCCCGGGATCAGATTTATTAAAATAATTTTATTAAAATAATTTACCGTTGATCAATATAACATAATGCAATAATATACATTTGTTTTAATTTAGACTTCTAAACACTACAAGCGGGATCCGTTTCCAAAACTATTTTAAGTAATTTTTTGTAGCCACGGATCCCGGGATCAGTGGATAAAAATATTTAATCGTTTTTCATTGGAAACCGATCCCGGTATCGGTGGATAAACCTTGGCGGTATCAGTGGTCAATTAAATCTGATCCCGGGATCGGTGGACAAAAACCCAAAATTTCAGAAGTTTTACACACTAACACGTTGGGTTTTACAGTTTTCATACGGATCCCTAACTTTTTGAGCAGCTTTAGGGTTTTTGACATTGACTCGACACTCCATAACTGACACTGGCCGTAGGGAAGCAAGCAGCGGAGCCATAATAAAAAAAGAATTGAATACATAGCGCACGGTTTAATTATTGAATTTTTCATGCGGATGCCTAAGTTCATCGGGGAACATCAAGGATTCCAATGGTGAAAGAATTTTTCAAATTGGTCCAGTAGTTTCTGAGCCTATTCAATTCAAACAAACAATCAAATCTTTCCTCTTTATAATATTAGTATACCTCTAGATTATAAATATAATTCAATTCAAAAGATTTTTAACTATATGTAGTAAGTCACAATCATCACTCAAATGCAAAATTTATTTTGAAATCCCGGTTTTTCATCCCAGGATTTCCCATTCGGTGAACAGAATACGGATGCCGCGCCAGAATAAGGCTACGCGCTGCTGTCAACGCGTAGGGGCGGAGCTACGTGCACCACTTCCCCTGCTTCACCTCCTGAAATATCTAAACATTGTCTCTCACAGCGCCTTAACCCATTCACAGCCCATCCTAAGCTTTGCAACCCATAGGGGTGGGGCGGCGGTGTCACATCGTTTAGCGGCGCGCCGTTGCTACTAAGCGCGTTATGGGCATATGTGATCATAGAACGAAATTGTTAACACTAAAGTAAAGTTATTCTTCCAAAAAATCATTACAAATTAAATCACCCGGAAAAATACAGACTTATTCATGCTATTGGCGATTAATCATGTTAAAGCCCACGGTCCAATCATAAGCGGAAACAAAGGGGGTGCAAAGTTATTAGTCTACGGTCTGGCATCCAATCAAGCCCTTTGCAATCGTTGATTGTACTGTCAGATTCAAAATATTAATAAGGAATATTTAAGATCGGTGCAGAAGCTTAGAACATAACACATTAAAGTTTTCATTTAGGGACTGGGTAGTCAACGTGATAAAATGTTCAACAGTTGAAATGTGCAGGGGTCAAAATTATATCATGCGTTTTTTGTCTTCTCAGGTGAGTTTTTAGATGACATTCCAACTCTAGCGACGTTGCGGAACAAAGAATTGTCTCCAACTTCAAGAAACTTTTACTGGCAAGTTGTTATACTTTTACGGCGTGTTCCCACTATGTTGCAAGGGTACCTAAATTATTCTCTGGACGAATAATATTGACGATATTACCGTCTCTAGCTGTTCACATTTCATCTAAAATCTATCGTCACGTTGTGCAATTATTTTAAAAAGCGATAAAGAAATTATCTATCTACTGGTAACTGTGATAAAACATTACCATCATCAGTGGTGGCAGATCAAGCTTGTCGACATAAGAAAGCGTGTTGGGTCGTGACATTATTAAAGCCGTTAAATAAAAGGCAAAAAATTATTCAAGTATTCTGCTTCTACTACTCCCTTGTAGAAAACAGAACTGAAACGACATTCTAAAAACTCAGCAATAAATGTACGACATCGTAGCTAGAGAAAACTATTTAGAATGTAATTCCGGCCGACAGTATTGGATATATTGGCAATTCGCAGTGCATATTTGGATCAGACGGCAGGCTCCCTGGAGGCCTGGTATCGCCAACCCACATTTACATGAATCTTACAACAAGTTCATAACTTATTGCTTTCAGTGACATTCTGGATATTATTTCCAAATGCTGAAGCAAAAGTTAAACGCTGGGATATAGATTGATAGATAATTATCTTATTTGCTTCACAAAAATAGACAGCATACAAACAAACATAGAAACAAAAGTAAACTTATATAATAAAAAAAAATATTATAAGTTAGGTTTCGTAAAAGAGTACCTACAATATTACAACAGGTCACTTATTCTAGAAATAATGAAATAAAAACAGAAGTTTGAACAAAGAGTAGGTACAAATCAATATATGTAGAAGGAAAGTAGCTGCATATTAAACAAAGGATGAACAGGCTAGCATATAGCCTGCATATATTCTATTTTATCTAGTAAGCGACTAGGGAATTTTTTTAGATTGCGTTTGCTATTCAAAAACTCACCTGTAGATAGGAACTTGTACTGGCAAAGCTATAATCGGCAAAGCTGTTAGATAAAAACTCCTGCAATGAATTTCCCAGGCGTTCTCAAAGCTCTTTCCGTTCAAAGACGTTGTATTGTTTCATAATGAAAATTTATGTGAAGTTGCAATAAACGATACGGCTTTGTTCTACTGTGGAGCGAGCAGAATTGTTCCTGCTTGTTTACCTTGAAGGATATTGAAGATACATAAGTGTTCATTGAATCTTGATCCATCTCAATTCCAATTTTAAATTGAATTTAATGATTGGAAAGAAACGGCAGAAGACTAAAAGCTTTTGCGCAAAGATCCCAAAATTTGTATTAGATTTTTAAAGGTAGTTTTATGATTAAAAGTCATAAAATGTAGTGCTTTCAAGAGTTTTCAAGAGAACCGTGAATTTCCATGTAAGTGAGTGCAGCCTTGTCACGTCGCGGTGTCGCCCCCTAGTTTTCTGTTCCCGAAACAATAGAGTGCGCTTGATTTTCTGCACAGAACATTTCAGATTACAGAGTGCTTTTCTGTGGCAAGCTGCTATGCAGCTGAGAATTTATCTTTGTAAGAAGGGTGACTTTTCTTGGTGATTATATAAAACCGAGCAGATAATAATTTTAAAGCGGACATTTTGAGCATTACGTAGTAGCATTAGCCGTACAATAAAGACCTTTTTTTACCTTTACACCTGGAAATAAGCAAATAGAACATATTCAGGAAAAATCTACTCAATATCTTTTACGGGTACTTGCTTCAGTTTCATTCATTTGGGAACTCTATAAAAAACTGTACCAAAAAAAATTCACAAGAGAAGAAAAATCATAGTACCGAGAAGACTTCCTATAGTTTGCGTAACGAACTAGGAATTTGATTCCTCGACATTGCGAGGCAAAATTGAACTGCAAAAGTGAATTCGGTGTTGAACGTAGGACTGCAACGGCGGGTAATTAATTTAGGCAACAATTGGCACCGCTGTCGCTACCGGAACGTGCGTCGCATGCCGCCGCGACAAAGCCCATTTGCATTCCTATCGCTCTAGTAGTTACACTACACAATCCACTCAGATGCTAATAGCCAAGCGTTTCTTTACCCTCGTTACTGGCAAACGCCCGCGGCGCCAAGGAAATTGCATCTCAAACTCGCTAAGACGCCGTTCACCAACTTTATCTCCGTTAAAAATGAACTGGATAAGCAACAAACTCTGAAAACGACAAATTGAAAAGCTAAGTGATTGATTAAACCAAAGCATTTTGTCGGGCTTACTATCAGTAAGTTAGGAGTGAGAAGATAAGCGTCATAAATCAGCGCGATAAAAAGTGGAGCAATCGAGCGAAGAGGGCCGATAGCTGACTCCTTCGAAACAAACTGTTTCATGAGGCCATCGACTCGCCTTGAAGGGATCCTATCTTTACACCGTGATGCTATCTTATTACACCCACAAGTCACGACACCTGACCTATCTGACCTAACCGGTTCTAAAAACTCACTAGACACTTAACAACTGAATTCTTTTCGCATCTTTTGCCGGTAATATGAGAATATGAACCGGTATAAAATTACTTGCCAACAAATTGAAACATCGCTGGGAAATTGATAGATCACGTGGTAAGAAGTTGCTCCCGTTATGTAATCGCAAAGAAAATAGAGCAAAGGAAATATTGCATCAAAGATATTTGAAATATTGCCAAGTACATGCGTCGCCGGCGGAATTGATTTCACTGGCTTTGTGACCTGCGGGAAGGCGCTGTTTCGCGGTTATGCGATTATTTGATTTATATCACCGCCAGCCAGCTCTTGCACTCTGTTTTGAGACTTACAATTTAAGCATCTACCAGGTACTTTGGGAAATAATCAGAAAATTCATTCTTCTATCCCATTACTAACAGTATTTAAAAAAAAATTCTAATGCGGATCCCTAACTTTTCTGATAATATATGTTCATCAGTGAAAATTTAGGATTCTAATGGTGAAAGAATTTTTCAAATCGGTCCAGTAGTTTCGGAGCCTATTCAATTCTTTATAATACACTCGAGAGCAATGAATCCGGGTCACTCAAAGAATCCAAAAAATCTCGGAAAGTAAGAATGCTAGGTTAATGCAATAAATTGTTCTCCGACGAATCAAAATTTATGCTCTACAAGCACGATGGAAGACACAGAGTGTATAGAAGACCAGGGGAAAGATTCAAGCAAGCATGCATCGAAGAAAAAGTAGCCTACGGTGGTGGGTCTGTACTTGTGTGGGCCGGAATTTCCTCTGAAAGTCGCACAGAGCTGGTGATCATAGAAAACGGCTCTTTAACTAGCGTAAGATATGTGGAAGAAATCCTCAACGAACACGTTGGTCCATTTATGGTCAATTTGGGTGAGGATGCTATATTTATGCATGACAATGCCCGACCTCATACAGGTAGGATTGTGAATGACTGACTACCTTCAAGAGATGAACGTTACTTGTATGGAGTGGCCAGCGCGCAGCCCGGATATCAACCCGATCGAGCATGCTTGGGACGAGCTAGGGAGATGCGTAAAACAACGAAACCCTCCCCCAATCACGCTTCCTGAGCTCAAAATTGCTCTCACAGAGGAATGGGAGAATATTCCCCAAAATCGTATAAGGAACTTGGTGTACAGCATGCCAAACCGCGTAAACGCAGTAATGGAAGCACGAGGAGGTAATACGAAGTATTGAAATTCAAGAAAATCGTCATAAAGTTCAAAAATTTCATGTTTCCTTTTTTTGTTTTAAGGAGAGATCAGCAGTTTTTTTTCTTTATGTAATTTTGTGTAAATAAAATGTATGGTGACTCATATTTTTTTAACTTTCATTTAAGCAGTATTAAATTGTCTATTAAATACAATTTATTGCATTAACCTAGCATTCTTACTTTCCGAGATTTTTTGGATTCTTTGAGTGACCCGGATTCATTGCTCTCGAGTGTATTAATATACATGTCAAATCTTAATAAATTAAATATGATGTCACAACACAAATACATTGAAAATAAAATTATACTAACACTAATTTAAGTACACTCTACACACTATACAAAAATAAAATTATAAAAAACACTAGAATTTATATTACTGCAAGGTGGCTTTTACTTTCCTATAATATTTGTTTGATTTTTGTCGTTATGGTAGTAACTTTTTAGTAGGATTTGCTTCAGATGCTTTCCAAACTTAAGGCCAGGTAGGCCAACAGAGGCCGCACTTTTGTGGTTTTCAAAACCATCTGAGATGTAGGAATACTGATTAAAAATTCTGTAAAAAAGATATGTAATAGTTAAGGATTTAGTCTAGTCAAATTCGCATTCAGATACAAGATTTTATAAACTTCGCTCGGGAAAAAAAAATCTCGAAGTTACCCCTTTTTGAAATGTTTTTTCAATATTATGACTAAACTATGTGATATTTTAAGTTTTTTTTTGTACTCAATTAAAGACAGTAACTATTTCTAGACAAATTCGCAGAGTTTGTCCTGATAAAATGATTTTCAAAATCACTATTTTGAAATAACTACAAAATTCACAAGCGTGGTGGCTTGGCAGACACGATCAGTCGCGCTCTGGCGCTTACAGACGACGGACCTATGTCAATTTTTCCGCTAATTTATGAAGTACGTAAATGTTTCATTTGTTATGCAATTTTAGTCTCTGACACAATGGCGTTAGATTCAATTTTACTTCAACCTTTGACATGATATGTGACGGTCGTAGTGCCATAGTATAAAATCATCGGTATGTAAGGCAGAAAATTAATAAAGGTTATTGTTCTAGTTTAAAAATATATTATCTACTTACTGGAATGATTTATTGAAGCCAATAATATTTAGTTAACTACATTAACATTTTATATATCTATAAAGCATTGACATAATTGTTCTCCTTGATGGTGGAGCCCCCTCCACCATCATAGGTATGGTTTTTTTTACGGAATCGTATAGAGGGCATCAGGGGGACCTAAGGAAAATTCCGACTATTCCAAATTTGCCCCTTCTCCCCCCCCCCTTTAGGGGGCTCCCAAACAGAGCCATACTGAATGTTATTTTTTATGGGGTTGTATAGAGGGGGTCAAATAGTTCAAAGGCAGGCAAAAATTCCCCCCTCCCTTTGCCCCCAGACCCCCCCTTTTGAAGTTGCTACCGGAAATAGTCGTTATAGAAAAATTTGGATTGCGGAGTCGTATAGAAGGTTTCTTCTAGTGTTGAAAAATAAAAAAAAATCACCCCCCCTCCACCCACATTTTCACCCCCCCCTTTTTGTATCTCCCAAACGGATCGACCTAGAAGAAAAATTTTTTCACAGTTATGTAGAGGAGAAGAAATCATTTTGAACTCCAAAAAAAGTTTGAACCCTATGACCCCCCAGACCCTCTTTTTTTATAAAAAACCGAAAATTGGCCAAATTTTGACCTTTTTTTTCGGGTGGAGCATTGCGGCGAGCGAAGCCAGCTGCAATGCGACTAAGGAGAATAGCACGGCGAGCGAAGCGAGACGTGCTGTGACCCCCACGACCCCCCTCTCCCAGCAAGCGGGTGAAGCACTGCGGCGAGCGAAGCGAGCTGCAATGCGACAAAGAGGAACAGCACGGCGAGCGAAGCGAGCTGTGCTGTGTGACCTAACACCCACTTATATGGGTATCGTTTTCGACTAAATCAAACACGTAGATTACGAAAAAGATGTCCATTTTCAAATCCAAGATGGCTGAAAGTTTACTATCGCAGATTTTACACATGGATATCGATTACCATCAAATCAAAGACGTTTTAGGTTATGAAAAGTAAAAACTCCAATGCGATAAGGCCGCCTAAGGCAAGGCACTCCCCCCGAGCTGCTAACCTCTAGTTTTTAATCTATAATTTTATTAAATGTTAATAGGTTTCTTTTATCTATACTAATATTATAAAGAGGAAAGATTTGATTGTTTGTTTGTTTGAATTGTTCCGAAACTACTGGACCGATTTGAATTTTTTTTTATCATTAAAATGCTAAATTTTCCGTGATGACCATAGTTAGGGACCCAGATGAAAAATTCAATAATTAAACCGTGCGCTATACCTATATTCTTATTCTATTATGGCTCCGCTGCTTGTTTTCAGATTTTTTTAAATTATTATATAGTAAAAAACTGCAATTAAAACATGAATAAGAGCGTTTTCTACTTTACGTAAAATAAGTTTTATCTTTTTTTCCCGAATAAAACCGCAATCACATCTTACAATAAAAAGCGAGATATCGAGGAGTGAGTATTAACCTGTTGCGATGTTGTTCGGATCAAAGAGTTGTTTTTATTTTTCGTTTAATAAAAAAGTAAAACCCATTACAAAAAGCCTATCTCAAGAACTACTCGTACGATTTGCCTGAAAAAAATTCACAAGGTGTAATCGCACGTCAGAAACAATTATTTCAAATAAAAACACTTCTATAGTAATAGTCGGTTACCATATTATGTATTCGGTGGGGGCGGCGAATTATGAAAATATTTTTTTTTTTGTTTTTTTTTATTTTATTTATTCTTGAAAAACTTATTCTAGTTATTAAATATTAACATTCGTTAAGCCCTTGAGGATTTGACTCGAATGTTACATTCCTCTGGTTACATACTTTACGTTTTTTATTACGTGAGTGATAAAACAAAATTTTTGTGTCTTAAACTACTAAGGTACCTAATTGATATAAATAGATAAAGAGTAAGAATAGTTATTGAATAAACGCAGCCCGAAGTGTGCAGCATATCGATGCAGTGTTCGGGCTTTCTCGGACGGCCGAGCCTCCCGAAGTTCCCCGAACACTGCAGAATGCGCCGACCTCGCTCTGGTCGGCAAAAATGAAAAAATGAAAAATCAAAATAAAGATTTTCAGTAGGTACAAATTTTGAAATTGAATATTGAAATGGGACCCTACAGAGTCGAATGGGGTATCAAATGAAAGGTTTCAATTTGCACATTCCAAAACAGATTTTGAAATTTTGATGAATTTTATACTTTTTGAAATATTTAGAAAAAGGTCGAATAAATGACCATTCCCCCCCTTATCTCCAAAGATTGCAGAGCGATCGATGTGAAATGTAATAAATGGTCAAAAAATTAACCATTCCCCCACCAACCCCCTATCTCCGAAGATTGCAGAGTGATCGATGTAAAATGTACTATGCGTTTGTAGATATAGATTTATAATTTACTGAAAAAATATAGAGAAGTCTGTAAAAATTAAACTTTTTGAAATATGGTCATAAAACAAATTTTCATACAATGAGACTTTTTCATTGAGAGCAATTCAAATCAAAGGTATGGAATTCGACAATTCAAAACAGGTTTTGAAAATCGCCTAAGTTTCATACTAAGTAAAATACGTTGAAAAAGGTCGAAAAAAGAATTGTAGGTTCGAACCCATCGATCCGAATATCGTTGTGATTTCAAGATGAATATGTAAATTATAGACTTCCTAGCCTTACCACAAATGGAAAAAATAATTATGTGATGTCCATAGCCTTATCATCTCCTGAGCCACTAACCGGGTACAAGCACGCTAGAATTGAATATTGGAGAATTTTGAGAAAATAATAATATTTTATTATAATTGTTTTATTTGATACCCTTTATTCTTTGTATTTATTTCAAACAAAATTTTAAATCATAGAAGCGAATGTTCTCTATTTGCTTCTTTGTCTTCTTTATTTGAGTATTTATTTCAAATTTTGTAGGTACTTAAAAAACGAAGTTCGGAAATTAACTATGCCTTTTGTTGGTCTGGTCCAGACGTTTTTCAGCGTTCTTGGTTTGGTTGGTTATCTTGGGATCAATTACTTTATTATTAACTAGCAGCCCGCCCCGGCTTCGCACGGGTATTAAACAAAAATTTCAGAAATTATACACACTAAAACGATGGGTGAAACCCAGTTTTCATACGGATCTTTACTTTTCTTAACAGCATTGGGGTTTTTGACATTGACTCGACATTCCAAAACTGACACTGGCCGTAGAGAAAAAGCAAGCACCGTGCGCTATACAACCTCTTTTTCTATTCTGACGCGCCATAATAGAAAAAGAGGTTGAATATACAGCCCACGGTTCAATTATTGAATTTTTCATGCGGATTCCTAACTTTTTTGAAAATATTATATAGCCTATGTTCATCACGGAAAATTAAGGATTCTAATGGTGAAAGAATTTTTTAACTCGGTCCAGTAGTTTCGGAGCCTATTCAATTCAAACAAACAAACAAACAAACAAACATACAAACAAACAAACAATCAAATCTTTCCTCTTTATAATATTAGTATAGATTCATTATTAATTCATTATCTATATTAAGAAACATAAATAGAGATGAAGTTGTAACAACTTCATTTATTTACGAAACTCTAACTGAAAACTATTAACAAAGTTTGATCATAGCAACAGCGTTTCTAAAGTGAAATAATATTATGCTACTGCTTATTTCTATACTATGTCGTTGGCGCTGCATCTGCGCTAAGTATTTCGCGCGCAACTTTAGACAGGACAAAATGCCTACAGCTGCAGGAATACCTCGCCTTAACTGGATTACTGCAAAACTCATGCATGATATAAATTCGAAGAACAAAGTGCTAATTTGCAATTTTCTACAGATGACTGCTATGGACTCACAAATAAAATATTTTATTTAAGTCTAAGTAGTAAACATAAGCAGACATTAAGCTTGCTATAAAGAAAATAAAGTTTGAAGACCGACTCAGCAATAACGAGACTTTTCACCCCAAGTCGGAGTGATCTTTTTACTCCCTCCTTTAATTTAGCAGCTTTTATGTTGCAGTATATAAAGTCCTATTTAAAAGCTTAAATGCACTTGTCTAAACTATTCCCGGGCGTAAAAGCAAGAAATAAAAGTAGAAAAAACTATTTAACTAGTCTACTTATAAATATAATTGGGTAAAATAATCCTTTTGGAGTAACAATTTGTAGAATTCGCTCGGCTTCAGCTCGGTTAACACTTGTTATCTTACTTCATATAGATACCTGTTGAACGGAACTCCGCTTTATATTATATAACTACATGCATAGTGTCTTCAGAATGTAGGGTATGTACTATGTACATTATGTACCTACTATAATCTTTGCCACCAATGAGCGGTTTCCTTTAAAAAATAGTTCCAAATATTTCTATATAGGTGGCAGGGCGTCAACTGGAAATTAGAGTAGGTACTTATATTAATGTCAAATGAGAGGACTGTAATGTCAAAATGTTTCTTTTTTTATTGTTGTCGTTTCTTTGTTTGACATTAACATTCCCTTGTTTCTAGTGGCCGCCAAGCAAAGCCTTGAAAAAAATTGTCCCAAATAATAATAGTAATATTTGGAACTATTTTTTCAAATCGAAAACCGCCATTACAATCATTTGGCATGGAACAGAAACTCCTTAAATCTTTAAAATAGGTCTTACTCAAGGAATGGACGACCTCTGTGGCACGGTGGGCGAAGGTTCGCCTACGACGCAGGAGGTTGCGTCAGTCTGGTGAGGTTGGTCGTCAGTCTGGTGAGGTACCAGACCGACGACCAATCCTCAGAAAATTGTTGTTTATTGTTTAGATTAGAAGCTCAAAAGCAGAATACTAATCTGATAGGTACTCTGGTCAGTATTTTTTTTTTTTTTCGAATTTTAAATTATCCTTTCGGTAATATAATTTTAAGCATTTCCCTTACAAACTTTTCGTTAATTTTGTTTATTATATTAATTTTGTTTATACCTTAATTTTGTTTTAGTGAACGGTGCACATGTTATTTAAAAATCTAGAGTGTATTTCATGTATTCAAAAGAAAATATAAGTTCAAATTGAATGTTGCTACGAGTACAGTCTGCAGTAGGCTCAATTGTAAAGACTTGTTCTAATTTGGTACCTAATTAAACTGTAAAATTTAAATTTAAAGTTTTTTAAACTACAAAATCGCAGCTAAACTGGTTTGCGTTTCACTGTTTTATCTCAGATTTTTAAAATTCAGGCGAAAGCTTTGTTGAAAAGCAACATCACTATATCCTGACCTCGTTGCCCCGAAAAATTTTAGAAATCCGGCTTTGCATATAAAGCATCTATGAGGAATGGCATGTTCCGAACCGACGCGACGATGTCCGTGTGCGATGCGGCAGGTGCATACAATATAAAAGATAACCGATTCTCTGCCAAACACGTGTCAAATCGAAATCGTATAGGAAAACTCTATTCCCAGTTAGATATTTTATATTGTATTTCTTGCGAAAAAGAAACGTAAAATATAGGGTCGGGTAGACTTAATTCACCTGAAGTAAATCACCTGGGTGAATTAAATGCTATGCAGGGTAGACTTAATGCACCTGGGTGATCAAAGTACACCCACCCGGTAGACTTAATGCACCTGGGTGCATTAAGTGCTACGCACCACGGTAGAGACCATACGAGCTCTGAAATGAAGTTGATATTTGCCTGATAGATGTAATTGTGTGCACATTCAGTGGTATAGTTATTTAGGTATATTAGTAAAGTACCTACAAGACGCAAATATTTACTGAACAATGAAGCAATGCTCCAACAATCACTGCCCACAATCCAACAATACATTGCTGTAATCAGCAACTGAGTATGTTAATTGCCATGCGGTATTGAATTAAGTTGAGATTAAATCCGCCATTTGGCGAACGAGGCCCGGAAACAATCAGAGATCAACTGAATCAATTTGGGACTTCGGGAGTGCAATCGGGCTGAGCGACTTAGTTACTGCCGCAGCTGTATAAACGAAAAGCTGATTGCGTTTTGATAATTCTAAATCATGATCATCATTATATATTAATGCACTAGTGTATGGAAACCAGATGATTAAAACCTTATTTTTGTGTACCTACTTTGTTGAATATTGAATCACGTTCATCTATGTTTTTTTACTAGGTTTTTGGGCAAAGGCATATTTAATTAATTTGGAATGTTATTTTAGGTCTCGAATCTACATAATGATCTAAAAGTTTTGCCCGAAACTTAACTGAGAGACAGGCAGAAAGCCAAATATAACTTTTTAACAGTACTGTGATTTTAGTTATGAGTTGGAATGCTTCATAACTTTTAAATACCCGATTTGTATTCGTAACCCAGTCAGTCATTCACTGTCAATAAAATGTTCAAAACCAGTATCTATAGTAAAGTGATAAACTCACCGGGGATCCATATGGCAGACGTTTGTATGCCATCTGACAAACATTTTAACATAGATACAGTTCATACGTTGCATAATGGTAAAATGCTCAAATTGCAGCATGCTCAAATAAAATCATTTGAGGAACATCGCCTCGCGACAATAGACGCCAATCGCTAATTAAGAAAAGTGAGACCTAATACCCCTTACACATATTATTATTATTATATAATATACATAAATAACTCTGTTCTTAAATAACGCTACTGCCATACGAGTCGTCGGGTATTCAATACCATGCTAAGTCTAGCGAGCTATAATTTAAGGGCTCCTGATAGAAAGTAAAAACCGTAGGTATAATGTATCGGGCTGTAGTAGTTAATTACTGCCATTGGTAGAAAACTATTTCTCATGACAATAAATATAGTTACTTTTTAACCCACTACCGTCCATTTTCATTTTACAACAGCGATAACTACCTAGCTACGTGGCTGGTAACGTAGTTCGTGGTCAGTCAATGTAATTGTGCCAACCTACGCACCTTGCTGTAAAACTAAATAAAGCTAAAAGCCCTAGTGAATAAGCCTCTTTATCACCCGTTTTCATAGCTAACGTGTGAAAATGCATTGGCGAGGTCGTTACTGACATCCATTTCCTTTAAATTGCGAACGGAATGGCAGTGTATTGTCTTGTGAAAGGTTTTTGTAAGTTACGCAACGAAAATTTCATATTTTTATTAACATCACCGCAATTTTAGGCTAAATTTTTGATATTCAGCATCTTATAAGTATTTAACGGAGCGGTCAAAATTGTTAAAAATAATAAAAATATACTAAAAAAAATTAAACATATCAGATAATTACAAAAGACGAGTATAGTAAATACCTAATTTACTATTGAAACAGTCAAGATATATATACTCTTGCTAATAATCTAGATGTAGCCTGGTTGTATTGCCCCGCTGCTGTAGAATCGCTAGCATTTTTTTTTTAATAATTTAACTTAATTTAAATAATAATATAGAAAGGCAGGGCCGTGTGGTGCCGGCATTTAATTTCACCACCCCCAACTCTTCCCGTGGGTGTCGTAAGAGGCGACTAAGGGAAATCACCGGGGGGTGGGCAGCAGCACCCTCTGCAGAACAACTCCACCGAACTGCGATCCCCAACCCGCATGCCCAGCGTGGGGATTATGGGCAATAACCCCCAAATGATGAGTAATGCATTCTATGGCGCTCATTAGGGGAGGCCTATGTCCAGCAGTGGACTATCATAGGCTGTTGATGTTGATGATGATGTTGATAGAAAGGCTTGTTTGATAAATACAGCGACTCAAAAAAAAAAAAGGTCTAAAAGTTACTGAATCAACGTAATTATTTCAAGAATATATTATTTATAGCGTACCTTTTGTTTTACTTTTTCCTACGTTGCAGCGATCGTGGTCGATAGATCGACCGACGATATGGGGAAAGTAAAATAAAAGGTACGCGATAAATACCCGATAAATATTCTTTAATATGTCAACAAATCGCGAAAGTTTAACTCGTAATGTTTAGTCATAAATAAGCTTACCCAACTAAGAACATTCCAACAAATAAAACAGAAACAAAAAGAGTTCCAAATAGCTTTTATAAACGTTTCCCTGCAGTTTAATTTCCATATTTTGTACTTGCGCTGGTCACTGACATCATTACTGGAGGCTGCGATAATGTCCCTCGCATTCACGGGACGCTTTTCATACCTAAAATATGAATGCAGTGACCGGCTGTACTCAGGACTTTTTGGGGGGCTTAGTAATGTTTTGAAGCGACACTTATACCTGATAAAATAAGTTTTTTATAAGAATAATTTAATCTGAGTATGTAAAAGCCTGGTAAGGCGGTTTTTCTTACCCTTGCAGACCAGTACTTAATACTTCTTCTTGCTGTACTCGTATATAGGTACCTTAAAAAGATTGAAGTAAACAAAGAATCAATTGATCCTTTTATTTTCCAGTAGGTATTACTTTATGTAATTTGTATTTGTCTAAATGAAATAAAGCACTTTGATTTTGCTTTTCAAAGGCTTGCTTGCTGTGTTGTAAAAAGCTATTATTTTTAGCACGCTATTTGTGATGAAAATAAAATGAGAACTCGTGATATTGGAAAAATTTTATGCTGTAATACAAATGACAAATAAGAACAGTCTAGTAATCTCCAAAAGTATTAGGTCCTTACATATGAAATTGGCGTTTTGTATGGGAGGAACAAAAAGTCGAATATTTTTTAATATAATATATTTAATTAATCAAAGTATGAACCATTATTTTCTATGCACTTTTGCCATCTTATAGGTAGTTCATTGATCCCTTTACTAAAAAAACCAGTCGGACGGGAATCAATAAAATCTTTGAAGGCGATTTGGACTGCCCCATCGGAGTTGAATTTTTTCCCTTGCAAGAAGTTATCCAAATTTCGAAAAAAATGGTAATCTGTTGGAGCAAGGTCCGGGGAGTACGGAGGATGTCTTAGACTTTCCAATTGAAGCTCTTCTAATTTAGTAGCCGTCTGTTGCGCAGTGTGTGGTCTAGCGTTGTCGTGAAGCAGCAGTGGCGTGGAGCGATTGACCAGCCTAGGTTGTTTAGCCGCTAGCTTTTCCATCATGGTTTGCAATTGCTGACAATATACATCAGCCGTAATAGTCTGGCCAGATTTGAGAAAACTGTAATGAACAATACCGGCACTAGTCCACCAAACGCTTACAAGTAACTTTTTTGGGGTTAATTTTCGCTTGGGGCAGGATTTGGCTGGCTGGCCAGGATCCAACCATTGCGCTGAGCGCTTCCGATTATCGTAAAGAACCCATTTTTCATCACAGGTAATGATTCGGTTTAAAATACCTTCATTATTGTGCCGGTTTAGTAATGTAACGCAGCAGTCGACGCGCGTTTGCCGGTTTGCTTCAGTCAATTCGTGAGGTACCCACCTTTCAAGCTTTTAATCTTCCCAATTTGCTTCAAGTGAATTAAAACAGTTTTATCACTAACACCGCAGCCTGCAGCTAACTCGGACGTGGTTTGCGATGGATCCGCTTCCAAAGAGGAGAAATTTGTGATTAAAGTGGCCAGTACGAAAAACGCCAATTTCATATGTAAGGACCTAATATATTTTGTAGGGAAATAAAGAGGATTTGAATTGATTTGCCTATTTATACCATTATGCGTGGTTGAAAAATAAATGACGACGACGAAATTCGTTTTTTGGTGGCAGTATTCCATTCTATGAGGAAAGCGTTATTCAGAGATGCCCCACAGTTTAAGTTCCTAGATACAACAGCCGCGGAAATTAGCGAGGAAGAGAGAACTCTTGCTAATTCTGATAACAGCTCATTTAGCTAGTTTTATGGTCTGAACATTTGCTGAATTCATACCATCCCTACATTTAGAGCATGTTATGATATTCCTAGCTTTAGAGCACGTAATGAAATGAATGTTATCTACATGTTGGCCAACTTTTGTGTTGACAGATTTATAGCAGTTAACCCTCGAATACTGAAACGAGGAATTTAAGACACATTTTTCTTAAAAATATAAGATGAGACGTTCTTAGATCGAGTTGCGTTTGAGTAATCAGCCGTCAATAAGGCAATCTTTTCGATGTGATGGCCGATTCATCACAAACATCCTTTCTTTTGGTAGTTATATTATGCGCAGAATATTGAAAAAAATATGAACTAAATAAATAAAATAAAGTCGAGGTAGTTACACTATTTATAACTCAAGAACGGCTGAACCTATTTGGCAAAAAATTACTGGTCGTGATGTAGTTTAGAACCGGATACGGATATAGGATTTTGAATACTTTTTATCCCGGTGTCATGTTCCTGAGGGATAGCACAGGGACTTATAATATAATAATAAATTATTTCTTTCAGGCAACAAGGGGTCAAGTTGAAATACCATTCAGAGACTCACTCAACCACATTAATAAATATCATTAAAATCGCTTTAGCTGTGTTGAGGAGTTCAATGGTATACACAGGTAGGTACAGAACGTTACTGTAAAATGTGTATCAAGATCAGCAGACCAAAATTAATTAGACAGCTTTCCAAAACTTCATAAGACCCAAATCACGATTTGCTGCTTTTTTATTAATACATTTATTGCTGCACAAATATTTAATTTACTTACTTCTTTACTATGACATAAATTTTTAGGCAGCCCAATGTCACATTACTTGCTGATAAATTTATTTTTTGTGCTGGCTAAAATAGTCAATCATTTGGCTGACTTAAACCTCTTTAATTTGTAAACCAATTAAATGACAGCCCCGGCTTTCCAGAAGTATTAAAAAAATCAAAAATTTAATATTGACACACGTTTGGTTAGACGACTATTGAAGTTTACATACGGATCCGTAACTTTTCAAAAATAGTCTATAGCCTATGTTCATCAGGCTTATAGCATTCTAATGTTGAAATAATTTCTCAAATCAAATCCTTCCCTTTCTTTATAATATTAGCATAGAAATATTGAACCCTACGGTTGCACAACAAAATCAGCTGATGAATCTATCAATACCATAAGTCTTTGTTTTACGCTCTCGTAAACAGACTGTGGTTTGGGGTCGTTTTATGCAATTTAGCGAGAACTCGTAAACTTTATCCGTTAGATATGGACGGCGGGTCTCGAAACTGTAATAAAATTACATTTAACGGCTGAAAAGCGGTTACAATGTGTGGAATCAATGATGTTTTGGATTAGACATAGACACACTGCTAACTAAAGTGACGCTTTTTGCAACTGCTTGTTGACAAGCAGTTAAGAATTTGTTCGTTTATTTTAACTGGTAGAAGTATAAATAACACCTTAAACTCAAAAAAAAAATGGTCAAATAATCGACACAATTATTCCACATTTTTGCGGAGTATAGCGCTTCATTGTCTGTTTGTAAACTAGTTCAAAAATGTATAATATGATTGACGTACAATGCCATTTGCAAAAATCATAAAGTCTTCCGATAGCCGATAGGGTGATTAATTTTGCTCCATTCTATATTTTAATAAAAAGATATTGATATAGTGTACATACATATACTTAAACCCACATAATATGTTCATGTATTATAATTATATTATGCATACAAGAACTAGATAAATTAAAAATTGGGCATCATCATCATTATTCTGCATTTAGGGGCCTCCAAAGACAAGCAGTTCGTTTTTGCTAAGACCAAGTTTCTAACAGTCGCGATGACAAGCACAAAATCAAATGACATCACTTCATTAAACGCCGGCCTCAAGCGTTGATTTCAGCAAACAGAACATCAATCACTAGCTCGCGTGTAAAACAACATTCAATTAGCCACAACAGTTGCAGAGTGGCAACATACGCCATCAGTGTATCTTGATCATAAAACTGTTCTATTATTCAATTTTACTGTTTTAATAAACGGGATAATGATGTTTACTTCCAACTATTATGAGTAAACTTTGGTTATGTTGAAAATAACAGTTTTTTCAGTTAGAAAGTTTTAAAACAAAGGAGCTTTGAGTATCTAGAACCAAAGGAGCGCCGCGCGCGTAGGCGATCTAAGAATTTACGGCGTAGCTGTTGTAGCTGCGTAGAGGGTCTACACCGTAGGCTTTTGGACAAATTTCGTGTAACTGCTCCTATGCAGAGCATCATCGCTATGAAATTTGTCGCGAAGCAAAAACATGTAAAAGTTTAAATAACAAGCGACAATAGTATAATCGGGAATCCAATCACAGTACTTCGCCATTACACATTATTCCTAAAGAAACGAAGAACCGACTAGATAATTTAAAACTTTTTCACTAACCCGTTCGTACACGTCTCCATTCAGACGCTGTAATGTTATGGAAACGTACTCGTTCCTAGATATTATCCCCTTAACGTGTTCCCCAGATTCCTGCATGTCTCACATTAACAATTAGCCCGCTTCAGAACCGCATAAGGTACAAAATCGAATAACACCCAGGATCACACGTGAATTTAACTCGGTGCTCGCATTTGACTCGACTGAATGCTTTGAAGGCAAGTTCATTAGTGCTCACAGGACCATGCATTCGTTTTGTTACGAGGTAAAATGGAAAAAAACGCCTATGTAGCGGAAAATTCTCAGAGATATTATTCGGAGAAATCGAACCCTGTGCTTTTATTGAAACTCATTTTCAGATGAAACAGATGGGAGGAAATGACTCGGCTATTTGAGAGTTTGTTTTTCCAAAACATTTTTGATTTATTATCGGCTATGAGATTGTAGTTTTAGGTTGGATATTCAAAATAGGAATTACGGCTTTAATCCCGTGCCAAACCCTCGA